>VMDR010001314.1:0-133760 GCA_007922815.1 Macrotus californicus | reverse complement strand
AATACCAAGATCTAAGAAAACTGGTGAGCACATGGTTTAATAAATATATAAATAATTACAATCAACTATAGATTATCCAAAAAATGTGCATTTCAAAAGAAAGCTAAAACAAACTCTGGGAACAGCAAAATGGGATAGTTCAGTGGGTAGTTAAAGCATGCTTGGAGTTGGGTGGGGACTCTGAAAACCTTTAAGTGTTCATGTTTTCAGAAGTATAGATCTATTATAGAAGTACAGTCTTCACTATAGACACACAATTTATACCTTCCTAACCAGCTGAGCTGGGTTGGGAAATTCTATATGGAAAGTGTTACTAATGCAACAGAAGGCAGGAAAGGTATTTAGAAAAATAAAAAATACAGAAATAAATCTAAATATGAGTAAATGAGTATGAATGGGCAAAATAATGTAATGGATTAAATTCACCTGTGAAAAGAAAGTTGATTAGTTTGGATTTTTTAAAAACTAAAGGACAATATAAAACAAAAAGAAATGCTGGTGGTAGATCACTATTGGTATGAGACAGCATTTAGCCCTCCCATCTTCAAGAACACACTATTTAAGTTTTAAAACATGCACAAATTCTTACGCTGCAAAAGAATCCCAACACCGCAAGGGATTCCCAGGAGCTGAACCTTTGCAGTGAACCTCTGGCAACCACTGATCTGTTCTTCGTCGTTTTATAGAATGCCATGTAAAATCAGACAGCATGGGATTTTTTGAGACTGACACTGGGTTTAATAGAAAAATTGCCTAAATGCACATCACCGTGGGAATATGACAGCACATGCACACCCTGACGCTGCACTCCTTAGAATGAAGTAGGTCCCTCTGTGCCAGCGTGTTAGGGTCTCCAAGGCATGTGATGAAGATGAAAAGCTCCAGGTGCAGGAACAATCCATATAGTAGGGTCCCATGTTTATATATATAGTATATATGTAAGTGCACAGGTATGGACCTGGAAGAGCATACAACAGACTTATCAGGGCTTGCTAAGAATCAGCACAGGGGTAAGGAAAGGTGAAGGGAGGACTCTACCTTTTGTGTTAAAAGTGTTTTTTAAGAAAAGCAGCAAAAAAAAAAAAGGATTTAGGCGTAACTTAACAATAAATGTCCAAAATCTATGTGAGGAAAGTTATAAAACAGTCCTGAAAAAATAAAATGCAAATATAAATGTGAACAAGTGGAAACTCACACCATAAAGATGTCACTTCTTTATAAATTATAAGTGTAGTGTGATCCCAATAAAAATAATAGCAGTGGTTTGTTTTTATTTTTCTGGATTTAGATAAATTGATTATGAAGTTCATTGTGATAGACAAGCCTGAATTTGAGCACTTATCACACTAATTACAGATGTAGTTGTCTTTTTCCTGTGCTTGACCTTGAAGGGCTTATCTTTCTTGGTATCCCTAACATAACAACAGACCAAAGTGGTTGGCTTTTCCTGAGGGCGCACTCAGAACCCCTCAGCACTCAAGTCATTTATATCTCTGGCAGGTAATAGGTAAGCTGTCCCTGATCTTGCTCTATCTTTATTATTTCAGGCAGTTGTATTGAAGCTAAGGGTTTTGTTTTGTTTTTGTTTTAACCTCATCCCTCTGGTTTCACATTCATGCAAATATACTTTTCAACTTGTTACCTTGGTGGGTTCTGCTTTTCATTACAGTGCTTTTCTGAAAACGGCCTAAATAAATAGATCTTATTTTTCTACATTGTAATGGTGTTATTATTTTAACAAAGGACTGAGAATCAAATAACAGCCATCAAAGATGTACCATACAGCCATGACTGGTGTGGCTTAGTTGGAGGGAGCATTGTCCCATGAACCAAAGGATCACGTGTTCAATGCCTAGTCGGGGCACATACAAGGGAGCAGCCAGTTGATGTTTCCTTCTCTCTCTTTCTTCCTCTATCTCTGAAAGCAATGGGGAAAAAAAGCCTTTGGGTGAGGATTTAAAAAATGATATATAGTCAAAGTTATGAACATTAATCATTTAAACTAGTGAAAATTACTATTAAAAGGCCTTAATATTGCATAGACAGTGCAAGATAATGCAATGCGTGATAAAGTTTGTACATATGCCACTTAGAAATAAATCTCTTTGCTGGTATAAATTTACAATTATAATTTTAAATATTTGATTTCTTTTCCCAGATCTGAGCAGCATTTTGGGGCATGGTTTCGATGGATTGTTTTTTTAAGCAAGCTTGAACTTTCACACTGTTTTTCTTGAAAACATTTCCCTGTAGAAAACAAATGCAAGAAATTCAGTTTATTTCATTGACCTTAGAATTAAGGAAGCTGAGTTCCTTTTTACCGCAGAAACAATTTGAAAGGGTAAAGCCAGAGCCGTTTGCTATTGTGGTACCGTTTGCCGAGCAGGCCTGTGACCCTGTTAAACATGACTCCCATTTTTCTCTTCTGAGCTTGTCCCCAGGACTGGAAATTACTGGAAAGCAAGAACAGAACTAACCGCTCCCTACAGCCACAGGTGGAAGATAACTTTGGAGCAAACTGCAGCCTCGTGTTACAGCGCCCCCAACAGCCTAGGGTCCACACAACAGCAATACCCCCCCCTCACCCCCCCACCCCCGCCCACACACACACACCCTTTTTAATCCAGTTATGATCCAATAAAAGCTCAAGCCCCCATCCCTCAGGCTGGTGTCTCTCCACACTCCTCTCCTTTCTTAGAGAGTGAATAAAAACTCTTATTTTCTACACTTCTCTTTGTGAATTCTTTCACAATCCCTGTTACCCACCACCCTAACAATTTGGTGTCCCATATGGGGACATTCTCTATTTCTCCCTCTCTCCAGCCTCCTGAGACTTGTGACTTAGGGGAACAGTGGGCAGGGAAAGCTTAACTCGGGCTAGCTGCCTACCCCTGTCTCTGCGAGGTTCAGAGAGAGGAGGATTCTAACCTTCTTCTGCCTCTCTGGACTCTGCAGACAGCACCCTCCTCTCCCATCTTCACGGCCAGTCTCCCTGAACCTAGGGATGAAAACATCCTATTGAAGGTTCATCCCCTCACCTCGCTGTTGTAAACCCTGGTACTGAGTCTGTCACTTTCCCAGGGTTTTGGCTGAGTCCGCTCTGGGGGCCCAGGGGTACCTGGCTCTGAGGCAGACCCTTGTGTTCAGTCTGCCCTCAGGCTTGACGACACTCAGCTCTGGCCACAGACCTCTAGGTCTTTTGAATTGGGAGTGCCCTGTCAAACCTTCCCCCTTACCCCTCAGTTTTTCTTGTGCCTGAGCTATCCTTTCCTTTCCTTTTTTTGTAGTTCTCACCCTGTGCAATACTAATTGACCCCGCCCAAGGACTTCCCATTGGGTTGTCTACTTACGAACTTGAGGCTCTGAGACTTACTGACCTCAAGCCCAAGCCCTGATTTTCTGTTGCAACAAGACGTGGCCTCAACACAAACTGGGGGTCCAGGAAGTCTGGCCCATGAGCAGATCTCTTAACTATAACACTGTCCTCCAGCTAGACCTTTGCTGTCACAGTCTTGATCCTTCCTTAGGTTTAGTTCTCCAGAGGAGGAGACAAGATTTTACCCTTCAGCAGGGGCTCCAGGCTTCTTTCTCGTAACTATGCCTCTGCATTCAAATCTGTTCAAATCTGCCTCGTGCTACCACCACTCTTGTCTGTCTTCCTACAGAGTAATTGCCGTATTTGTTTTCCAGCTGAGTGACACTCTAACCCCTTAAGACCTGCCCTTTTAATCAATATTACCCAGCAGAGGGTAACTCTATTTATTCTATACCTGCCTAACTCAAGTCCCGCATTCAGCTCTGTTTGGAATTAGGCTTGGCTCCACTGTGCCCATGTTAAGTAAAAATAAGGGTACAAAGAGGGAGAAAATCTCACACACACACCCCTCAGACTGTAAAACACTCTGTATTCTCCTCTTGGAGACCTGGGAGCTGCTAAATCTCCGGAAAAATTGGGCCTGCATCTCAATGCAGAGAAAAAAGTGGCATTTTAAACTCAAGCTGCTTTTCCGTCCTTTCACCTGTTGAAACCAAAGTCTTTCTAGGTGAAGCTTGCTTTCTTTCCCTGCATTTTATAAATGCAAAAATATCTGGTCTTCTTCAAGAACTCTTGTCTAGGCCATCTTCTAAAATACAAATTTTGGCCCTGGCTGGAGTGGCTCAGTGGATTGAGTGCTGGCCTGAGAACGAACCAAAGGGTCACTGGTTCAATTCCCAGTCAGGCCACATGCCTGGATAGCTGGCTGGGTCCCCAGTGGAGGGGCACACGAGAGGCAACCACACAGTGATGTTTCTTTCTCCCTCGCTTCCCCTCTTTCTAAAAATAAGTAAATAAAATTTTTTTAAAAAATAAATAAAATATAAATTTGGGGAAGATAATTCTTATCAAAAGGGGGGGTTGCTGTTGTGTGGTCCCTGAGCTGTTGGGGGCGCTGTAACACGAGGCTGCAGTTTGCCCCAATGTTATCTTCCACCTGTGGCTGTAGGGAGCGGTTAGCGCTGTTCTTGCTTTCCAGTAACTTCCAGTCCTGGGGACAAGCTCAGAAGAGTAAAACGGGAGTCATGTTTAAGAGGGTCACAGGCCTGCTCAGCAAACGGTGCCACAATAGCAAATGGGGCTGACTTTATCCTTTCACAGTTGTTGTGTTATCTCAAAATAATTTTCAAAATGAGAATTTGTAAATCCTAATTTTAGTGAACCTATTTCTGTAATCCCTGCAGCCCTTAGGTTTGTTTCCCAGAAACAGTACCTAGATATTATCACAATCATGGAACAAATTTACTTGTATATTTTTCTTCTTCCAGGACCTTTAATTATAAAGACTAACAGAGCATTTTATACACTTCAGTCACCTAGATGTCAGCTTCTCCTTAGGATCTAGGGGATATTGGGTCAAATTCCAGTCTACCACCCACCCCAAGTTCTGGCAGACTCCTGGTAGGTCAGTTTCTGCTTCCATGGAAACAGTTTAAATTATAGATTTTTACCATCCTTTCCTGGGATTGGTAGGGTTTATCATCCCTTCCTTAAAGCCTTCGGGGGATTTAAGTAGGTACATATTAAAAATTATATCTTTGTGAAGACTGAGAGAGAAATGAGAAGGCTGAGAGGAGCTACCTTGGGCCACTGGCTTCAGAGGCACCCAGCAGAAGCTCGGGGAAGTGAGGAGACTGTAGGGTGTGGAAGGACAGGAGGCCGCAGAAGAGACAGGTTTCAATTCCTGCTTTCTCACTTTCTAGCTGCGTGAACTTAGGTAAGTATATTAGGAACTTAGATAAGTATATTACCTAAGTTCTCTGTGTCTTGGTCAGTTTCTTCGGTAGAACAGGGAGAATATGACCTGCCTCCCTAGCATGGCAGAAGGCACTGATCAGGTGCATTTGTACAGAATACTAAAAAGCGTCCCCACTGTGTGGCCATGGCCCCAAGGTCACATAGCCAAGCGAGGGGAGCCAAGCAGGATTTCAGCCCGTACTTGCCCGTTAGCTGGGCACCCTGGAGCAGTGCATGACCTGAGACCTCCCCACCCACAGTGCAGAGATCTGTCATCCTCCATCATTAGAAGCAAGCCTGGGGAAAGGGCTGGGCAAGGGAACAGTAATGGGTCTACCTGGTTGCTCGTCCAGGATTTGGCACCTCAAGAAGGAGCCTGCCTTTTACTTTCTCACTGATCTTGCCTTCACACTGATTCTTCTGTATTTTCATCATACCACCAACAATGCCATATTAACTCAAAGGTGTCATTCTTGGAGAAGGTGCTCAGGGAAACACTCCCTTTTCCCTGCTGGTCTCATGCTCCCACCTTCTGCCCACTTCACAGATTGTAGAAACGTTTGAGACCACAAATAGGAAAACATCTAGAACATAACACAAACACAGTTTCTTTCTTATTTTGCTTTTACTTTCCTTCAAGATAATTTGGCATTTGTCTAGGCTTTCTACTACTATTTTCTGTTCCTAGGATTTCCATGGTAGTGTGTTTGACCCCAAGATAACTGAGATCTGAGATAAAAATTAAACATTTTCTTTATATTTATCTTAAAGGGAAATAAGTTTAGCTTTTCTAATATTTGACATACAGATCGATAGTATTCATTTATTTTTAGAGAGTGGGGAAGGGAAAGGGAGAAGGAGAGAGGCAAAAGAGAAACATCAATGTGTGAGAGAAATATTGATCGGTTGCCTCTTGCACTCTCCCAACCAGGGGTCTGGCCCACAACCCAGGCATGTGCCCCGACTGGGAATCAAACCAGCGACCTCTTGGTTTGTAGAATGATGCCCAACACACCGAGCCACATCAGTCAGGGCTGCAGTCACATTTTTTACTCTTCTCTGTCTTCTTTCAATTTATGTAAGTATTAGCCCCCTACTTTATATTCCAGGACAGAGTTTTTATAAATCTTATGGTAAAACTTGCCCCCCCTCCCCAGTCTCTTTTTTTAAATTGTTATCTGCATTAGCATATGAGAAGAGCTAAGTTTTTCCTCTAAAGCAGGAATAATTCCTAGAAGGTAATTTGTAGTTTACAATGAAGTCAGACTGGGAACTTCTTTGTTTAATCCTAGAAATTCAGTAAAATAAAGTAAGTTTGGACTTTGGATCCAGGCAGCCTGGGCTAGGTGACATTAGCAAGTGACTTAGCCTTTCTGTGTTTTGTTCTCCTCGTCTGTGAAATACAAATAAGAGGGCCTGCCTCATTAGGTTAAGGTAACAATTAAAAGAATTAAAACCCATGACATTTTTAGAATAAGGCCAGTTGCATATTAAATACAACAGAAGTTTGCTGCTGTCGTTACTATAATCTCCATTCTTCATCTCTAGGAGAGGTGTGGTCCACACCCAGACCTATGGCCACTGTGAACTGGAAGTACCAGTGTCAGCTCTAGATTCATTCACTTTCTCAGCACATGCGTACTGGTGGTCTCCTATGTACCAGGCACTCTGCTAAGTGCTCCACTCCATTGCCAAACCTTGTACTTCTCTGCTGAACTGTATCTCCCATGTCACCAGCTTGTGGCCATAGCAGTCCACTTTGCAATGGATTCAGTTTCTACTTCGTTAATCAATATAAAGGGCATTGCTGTTACAAAATCGCTGAACATTTTGCCTTTCCAGAATTACTAAACATGATGGATTTCTAAGCCATTTGATATTTTAAGATGTAAATAGACTTCCCCTGCATTATTAATTCCACGTGTCACTGCTTTCAATTCCTTGATTATTCCTCTTCTGAACTGTTTGCTTATTACTCATAAAATTCCACTTACATCTATTTCTTCTTAGGGATGATTCCTCCAGATTGACTCAAGGTATATTCTGCCTCATACTACCTAATCTTCACAAAGGACACATTGTCTTTTACCCAAATTGCAATCTTATTAGATTGCTGGGCATTCTTGCAGCTGGCTTAATATTCTTTTCAACCAACTGAAGTACTGGTAGAGCAATAGAAGTTCTCAATGTAGTATTTTGTGTGAATAGCCAGCAAGTTTAAACATAATTCTTTTACTATTGAACACCTTCTCTGAAGAAATTCTTTTCGCCTCTCTCTGAAGAAATGTTTTTTATAAAAGCTTAGGAAATTCCCATTATCTTAAAGCCATGCATATTCATCTATGTATGTAGTTCAGGATGTGAGAAGAAAGAAAAAGGGAAATGATAAAGACAGGAATTTCCTCCCTACTTCCTCCTTTCAGTCCTTTCATTTCCCATACACAAGCTGATATGATCTTGGGAGCCATCCAGTTCAAGATTGAGCCTGATAATGGGATGTACTTCCCAGGCCTGAGAGGGGAAAAAATACAAATTAAAAAAAATGACTTTTTTAAAAGATTTCTTTTGTTGTGAATTGTTGTATGTCTTAACAAAAATGCTGTGTTTTATGTCATAACACAGACATGATTGACAAAGTCATATGTTTTCTTTTTCCAACCTGTGGGTTGAGAATAAAGCCTTGTGCTGGAATTGAACATTGTGTTCTCCAGACAAAGGAAATGGACACTTATTGGATGTTATTGCTGCTTTCTTTGCACTAATGACATTATGAGAGCTCTTTGAATAATGTAATTTAAAAACATTATTTCTGTGTTTCAGGTCATGCAAGACAAGATAATTTGCCTCCCGAAAAGAGTTCAGCCATCTCAGAACCACTCTTCCGTTTCGAATGTCTCACAGGCAGTGGCTGCAACGACCCCACTGCCTCCACCTAAACCGTCTTCAGCGAACCCCATCACTGTGGAGATGAAAGGACTGAAGACAGATCTGGACCTCCAACAGTATAGCTTTATAAACCAGATGTGCTATGAGCGAGCCCTCCACTGGTATGCCAAGTACTTCCCTTACCTTGTCCTCATCCATACCCTGGTCTTCATGCTCTGCAGCAACTTTTGGTTCAAATTCCCTGGCTCCAGCTCCAAAATAGAACATTTTATCTCCATCCTGGGGAAGTGTTTTGACTCCCCCTGGACCACACGGGCTTTATCGGAAGTGTCCGGAGAGGACTCAGAAGAGAAGGACAACAGGAAGAATAACTTGAGCAGGTCCAACACCACCCAGTCTGGTCCAGAGGGCAACCTGGTCAACTCTCAGTCATTAAAGTCAATTCCTGAGAAGTTTGTGGTGGACAAAAGTACTGCAGGGGCTCTGGATAAGAAGGAAGGGGAGCAAGCAAAGGCCTTATTTGAGAAGGTGAAGAAGTTCAGGCTGCACGTGGAAGAAGGTGATATACTATATGCTATGTATGTTCGCCAGACCGTGCTTAAGGTTATAAAATTCCTAATCATCATTGCGTATAATAGTGCCCTGGTTTCCAAGGTCCAATTTACAGTGGACTGTAATGTTGACATTCAGGACATGACTGGATATAAGAACTTTTCCTGCAATCATACCATGGCACACTTGTTCTCAAAACTGTCCTTCTGCTACCTGTGCTTTGTAAGTATCTATGGACTGACATGCCTTTATACCTTATACTGGCTGTTCTACCGCTCTCTAAGGGAGTACTCTTTTGAGTATGTTCGTCAGGAGACTGGTATCGATGATATTCCAGATGTGAAAAATGACTTTGCTTTTATGCTTCATATGATAGATCAGTATGACCCTCTGTATTCCAAGAGATTCGCAGTGTTCCTCTCTGAAGTGAGTGAAAACAAATTAAAGCAGCTGAACTTAAATAACGAGTGGACTCCTGATAAACTGAGGCAGAAGCTACAGACGAATGCCCACAACCGGCTAGAGTTGCCTCTCATCATGCTCTCCGGCCTTCCAGACACCGTTTTTGAAATTACAGAGTTACAATCTCTGAAGCTTGAGATCATTAAGAACGTAATGGTCCCAGCCACTATTGCGCAGCTAGACAATCTCCAAGAGCTTTCTCTACACCAGTGCTCAGTCAAAATCCACAGTGCAGCGCTCTCTTTCCTGAAGGAAAACCTCAAGGTCTTGAGCGTCAAGTTTGACGATATGAGAGAGCTGCCCCTCTGGATGTATGGGCTTCGGAATCTGGAAGAGCTCTACCTGGTGGGTTCTCTAAGTCACGATATTTCCAAAAATGTCACCCTTGAGTCTCTGCGGGATCTCAAAAGCCTTAAAATTCTCTCTATCAAAAGCAACGTTTCCAAAATCCCTCAGGCAGTGGTGGATGTTTCCAGCCACCTTCAGAAGATGTGCATCCACAACGACGGCACCAAGCTGGTGATGCTCAACAATTTAAAGAAGATGACCAACCTGACGGAGCTGGAGCTGGTCCACTGTGACCTGGAGCGCATTCCTCACGCCGTGTTCAGCCTGCTCAGCCTCCAGGAATTGGACCTCAAGGAAAATAATCTGAAATCTATAGAAGAAATCGTTAGCTTCCAGCATTTGAGAAAGTTGACAGTGTTAAAACTGTGGCATAACAGCATCACCTATATCCCAGAGCACATAAAGAAACTCACCAGCCTGGAGCGCCTGTCCTTCAGTCACAACAAGATAGAGGTGCTGCCTTCCCACCTCTTCCTATGCAACAAAATCCGATACTTGGACTTATCCTACAATGACATTCGTTTCATCCCACCAGAAATCGGAGTTCTACAAAGTTTACAGTATTTTTCCATCACTTGTAACAAAGTGGAGATACTTCCAGACGAACTCTACTTCTGCAAGAAGCTTAAAACTCTGAAGATTGGGAAAAACAGCCTATCAGTACTTTCACCAAAAATTGGAAATTTACAGTTTCTTTCCTACTTAGATGTTAAAGGCAATCACTTTGAAACCCTCCCTCCCGAACTGGGTGACTGTCGAGCTTTGAAGAGGGCTGGCTTAGTGGTGGAAGATGCTCTGTTTGAAACTCTGCCTTCTGATGTCCGGGAGCAAATGAAAACAGAATAACTTATTTTTGTTTTAAAGTTTGACTGATACATGCTTCTACCAAATACAGTATAGATAATTAGGTAGTCTTAATGCCTTTCCTATTTTATGTTTTTTTTTTCCTTTTCACACAAAACAAAATGTACACAAAGATTGAGTAAGGAGTATGTATTTTTTAATAAAAATTTAATTGTATTTTTTCAGTATTAATATTTTAAAGTTTTATTTGTCCTGGAACCTAATGTACCTATTATTGTGTTCTGTTGGCAGAAACAGATGGTTCCATCTGTTGTTGTTGTTGTTGTTGTTTTCAGTTCATTCTTGTGAAGGGGAGAGGATTTTAAGTTGCATTCTTTTTAGTATTTTTTTAATGGATGAAGCTGTTTTGCCAAGGTCATTCTCAGCTTGTTTACATCTGTACAGTTCCTTGCTTTTGTTGTCATTGTTGGTACACAAGGAGTCTGTGCTAGTTATTTTATACCAGCTGCCTTCTCCATTGGTCGTGTCCTCCGTTGTATGTAGGACATTCTTTTCTGGAGTTTAAATTCACATAAGTGCATTGTCACAGATTATTATTTTAAAAATTCCCCCCATCTCCAAGGGAACCCTAAGTTGTGTTTTTCATGTACCTGACAGTCAAAGTCATCCTTAGACGAGGATTTTTTAAGTGAGTGAAGACAATAATCTTCCATAGTTGGCATGCTTGAATTGGTCCTTTATAATTTAATTGATTTCCGTTTTTACTAACATTTAAAAATATTTTAAAACTAAATACAGAGCCCCCTCCCCCACCCCCACCCTTAATCTCAATGTAGGCTATGTAGTACTGGTGAACAGCCTTAGACAAGTTAGATTTATTTTAATTAAAATAGGTAATTAAATTTAAATATCATAGAATTAGAAGCCTGGTTTTTGAGTAATTTAATCATCTTTGATATCTTGATATGTAGATAAATCAGATGGAAAAAAAATTCACTACTAAAGCACTCTGTTAAAGACCTGGTGCACGCCAGTCCGGCCCAGTGGTTCCTCTGGGCAGTGTGGAATCTATTCAAATTCTGCCTGTTGCACAGAATAATCCATATATATATGTGTGTGTGTATTTAATCAGTTTCCCTCAAGTCTGCCCTTGCCGTGAATGCCAGTGATGCAAGCACAGGGATGCTTTCTGCTCTCTTTGACTTAAGATAAGTATCTCATAGAATGGTTCTGTTACTTTTACTTTTGAAATGTGAACAAATTGCTAAGTGGATGTCACTTAGCAATAATTTTCTCCAATGATCAGTAGAGCTTTTATGTGTCTTTGTACTTAAAAATCCAACCCAGTATGGGTCGTGGGCAGAATTTTTCAGTAACTGTTAAGCTGTGTGGAACAGGAAAATGAAAACTACCCGTGCCCTCCATCCAGGAGCAATACTACTGATCGTGGAATTTTGTTCTATTTACCAAATCACGTTGACCATTTTCTAAGCCCAGCCTTCTGTAAGGAAGCTTTGTGACTTAACAGTGAGAGAGTAGGAAGATGATTTGGAGTTTCAGAATGCAACCTTTAAGATTTGCTCCTTGCTCCTGGTGACTGCTCAGTGCTAATTTGAGTCCCGTGAAATGCAACTACAGGAACTCAGCAGATACACGGACCGCAATTGTGTTCTTAATGTTATGTGTGGTACATATGGGGGAAGAATTTGGGAAAGAGACACTTTTCACTAATTTAATAATCTAATCATGTAGACCAAAGTGCTTTATTATTTCTGCTCTATATTAAAGTGTTAGAATAGTGATTTTATATAACTGATTTATTTCGACCTTTAATTGAACCAGTATGTTTAAAATGATGACATGGTTCTATTCATCATAGGAGAAAACATTCAATTCCAGAGCATTGCTCGGATCCTGATCATGAACACTGTGCTGTATTTGGAAACATAGCCCTATCTGTTTCAAACAAAGGAACGAACAAAAAGCGTGGGAGATTGTCTATGGCTGAGCATGAGAGAAACACCCGGCTGCAAGTAGACTTTGATAACTACTGTTGAAACATGGGGTGCACTATTTTTCTGTATAAACTTTATGGTTATTTTCTATATCGCCCTTCAAAAGGGATCTATTCAGGTTAAAAATTATATTTATGCTAAAGTCTTTATCTGGTGTTAATTCATAATCTCATATGTGTTCATAACTGAAGTCACTAATAATTATATTATCACTTATAACAACTTGTTCAAAATTTCAAAAGAATTTGATTTGCTTTCTTAATGATTCTGCAGGCTGACCCTTAACCTATGTGTTAAATAACATCCAATAAATCAGTATAGTTCTATGACTTTATGTTTTAATTAAAAGGGAAAATTCATAGATGTTTCTATTAGATTTTATAAAATTTCGAAATTCTCAAACTGTGTCTTGAGCCGAAATTTTCTGACTCTGGCCCTTTTTAATATTATAGATTTTTGTTCACATTCTTAAGTAAAAAGCATTCATTACTATTTAGCCTTTAAATGGGAAACTCAGGTAACTGAACTGCTGACTTTACTGAAGTTCTTTAACAGATAAACTTCATATAAAAGGGATGTTTACCTAATCTTTTTTTGTATTTTCCAAGTGCAATTGCTAAAAAAGAACAGCCAGCTCTATTTCTCCTATAGATTCATGGGAAACTGCTCATGTAGCTTTAAAGCACCATATGTACTCATCACTCCTACAGCTGCTCAAAGCCCATAACGGGTGCGCTTTTTGGTCTGTTTTAATGGTTAAGGGTAGAAAGGTCTGGCTGATGGTCTGCTTGAAACAGAGCATATAAGTATATCCCAATGGAACTCGTGAAAGAAGACCACCCCTCCGAAAACTAGCTATGTGTTCTTATTTTATTTTGTTTTTAACAAACATTTTTAATATAAAGGTTCTTCTTACAGTGAAACCTGTTAGTTACGATTATAAATTTTTTTTATTGTGCACCCACCATTTTTCCATTCACACATTCCCCATATACCTATTGTAATGAATTCTAACAATTTACACGGCATCCTGCTCTTTCAGAAAGGCATGGGAAATATGCCTGCCATGGGTGTTTTGTTCATTTAGAGGTGGCTCCTTGCCTGTCTCTCAAGCCATCTTTGTATGTAGAGAGGGGCCTAAACAACCTGGAATCTTCTTTGGGTTACTTGGGATAAGAAAAGCTCGAGTTCTTGCAATACAATCTCTGATATTAAGAAAGAAGACAAAATCTTTACATCTCTTGTTGCCATCTCCCCCAAGGGAAGTTTGCTGTTACTCGTTTTCCTAATTCTGTAAGAAAAGTTCATTTTTAAGTAGTTTATTTTACTCTCTGATTTCATATTAAATACCTGGTCAACTGTAATGACATGCTTACCTAACGTGAACATTCACGGTACATCTCTAGGAAAACTGTCAGCAGTACTTAGTGAACAGATAAACTTCAATATGATTTCAATTTGTGTTTAGAGACTAAATGAAGAATCAATTCACATTCCCTTATTAATACAGTGGTTATGTTACTCAAACCGTTCACATTTGGGTAGGACCTCAGCAACTCAGGGTAGGGTCCCATGCTAACCCCGTTAGCAAACAGCACAGTTATTCGTGAGGGGGATGCCTCAAAGATCTGCAAGGTTTTCTCACCTTCTCTTGCCTATGTAGACACAATGTAAGAAAATTTGGACAGTCTGGACCAGAACTGCCACTGATTTTTCAGATTTAGGCCTCGGTGACATGCTTCTAATACAATGATAACATTGTATAAACTAGCCTTCCAAACTAGGGATCCACTCTTATTTCATTTTCCCAAGCCGTTTACTGATACAGGTAGCATTCTTAAAAGTTCATTTTGGGAAGGGAAAGGGTCTCACACCAAGGAATTTTTTTTTAATCAGAAGACCTTGAAAAGGACTATGTAACTTTGAACTTATTTTCTTGGCCATATTAAATAACAGTTCCTATGCATGGTTTTTAATGTGGTATAAATATGTTTTCTGTTAAATACCATTCCCCCTCCCACCTGATTCTGCCTCTTTAATGAAATCCAATGCCTTATGTGTTCACTCAGTTTTCCTTCTGCCTCTTTTATTCTGTCACTGTCTGTGTGTGTTCAGATTGTGTCAAATGCTGGCAAAACCTCTAAGATTGTCAAGAAAAATGCTTGAAAGTTGATTTGTCATCGTGCAAATTCATGATAAAATGTCTTAATGTTATCTGGCTATGTAGTATGTAGGAACGGGAAATAAATAAAGTCACTTTTGTAATTTAAAGTTGAGATTTGTCCCTTTCTTATTCATCTGGAGAAATCATGTTTGTATTTTGCATTTCTGTGGTATTTTTGTGTCTTCTGTCACTAAGGCTCCCTGTACTCCGCAGGAAATGGGATGCATGCATTCTTTTACTTTGTGTTTAGCCAGTTTCTGCAATTGTGACTAATTATTTCCTTCCTTAATTCACTGGACTGCATGTACACAAGGTGCCCCTGGAGTTTCATTTGGGTAATTAGTGCCTTAATATGTAATCTGGAGTGCAATTTCTGTACATCTGCCAGATCAGATTGTACAATTGCTGTCCAGCCAGCCCAGCCTTCAGTAAACACTTGGCGGTAAAGATTGTGGTTAGTTAACAGAAATCAGAACGGTCTGCACAGCTAGGAGGGTGCCCTGGTTAACCACAAATGCTCCAGGCTTAGGGAAGCCTTTTATAAGAAAATTTGTACCTCTCATGCATAAAAATTTATGACTGGTAACTTTTGAAGCTAAATTGTGACTTTACATATTTTTCTATAGTCATTTATGGCCCAGTTATCTTACTGATAATCAACTGATGGTCCTTGAAGGACGTTGAGACTGAAGAACGGTTGAGTGTGGAGAAGGGGCCCATGCGAATGTGTGTACCAGACACTTAGAAGGCATTGTGTGAAAGCTTTGGAGACAAGCACTGAGAATGCAGTAAGTAGGGACATTGGTCATTTCGGGGCAACCTGCACATAAGATTATTCATGTAAGAAACATTCAAATCTGTAGAGAATTTTTATGAGTTTATTTGTGCCAAACTGACAATTGCCGGAAAGCAAAACCTCAATGAGCTGAGAAAATGCTCCGGAGAAGGGCAGTTTAGCACCTTATTTTATACATTACAAGCAAAAGAGGAAGCGTAATGGGGTTACCCGAAATCCACTGGTGATAGATAAGGGAGGTGGGAGAAAGCAAAGCAGGGAAACCTCTGGGATTGGATGAAAAGTAAATGATAGACACTTTTACACAGGTGGGTACAGGATAGTTAACAGTCAACAATTAACGTGATAACAATGAGGGGATCTGTGGTCTTCCCTTGGTGCAGTGCCTGTGCTTTGAGGGATCCAGCAAAAGGAAATTTGACATTCCAAAGGTCAACAGACAGGCAACAAGACAGGCTACGTACGGTAAGGTAAAGATTGACCTTTGTTGGGAAAAAATACCGGCCTAGGACTTGACCCGCTTTGACCTGCTTTTAGTTAAAAGGTTTTTCATTGCAGACCTTCCTGTGGTTCCTTTAGATCTCAGAGTTTGTGAGGCCTCCACACAGGCCTCCGCTGAGCTTGTCAGGTTTGTACGTGGCCCCTTTTCTTCCACAAGGTTTTATCCACTGCCACCTTCCTCTATATCTTTCAGGCCTTTCATTTATTCAGAGTATTGATATAAACATCAAAATGAAATAAATTGACTCATTTACTAATATTGGCTAGCAAGTTATAAGCATTTTGGTTTGGGTGGAAACATACATGAAGAGGGAAGTCACCAAAGCCAATTTTAGACTCAGCTGGGTACTTACTTAGCCATAGCACAGGGCCTGCATATTTCTGAAGGTAAGTTTGAGTGTCATCCTAAATCTCCAAGTAGGCAAAAAGCAAAAAGGTGTCTATGAGCTGCATTATTTTTTGTGTAAATTTTTTAATACAGGCTATACTTTAGATTTCAGACCTAAACATGTTTGAACAAGCCAGGGGTGAAAATGATCAGGGTGCCATGAGTGACAGTGTCATAGAACCAGCCAGTGGTGCTCCGGAACAGCTGCAGGGTTCGACTACCTGCCACCCGGCTGCGTGACTCCCCGTGCAAGAATCTGGTGAAAAAGGAAAGGGTGGTTTATTTAAAGGTCATACAGATTTAGAATAATGGCAGACTTCTGCCGCTAAGTTCCACTCCCTTTAAAAGTGCCCCAAAACACATAGTCCTGCCTCCCTCTGCCAAACCAGGCCACTTTCAGAATATGCCACTCAGAGGCAGCTCCATCGGCTCTGCAGCCGTCTTCTCCAGGCAGATTTCCAGGCAGACCTCTCTCACTGCAGACCTCCTGTCTCCCTTGACTGACTTTCAGAGCTCCTTGGTAGAACTCTCTCACTGTAGATTTCCTGGCTCTCTCTCTGATCTTCAGCCCACCCTAATTTAAATGCTTGGTCTGAAACGTCCTATGTGATCTCACATCTGGTTCTTCCTATGGTGTGTTAGTGTCCACCATTTTTGTCAGTTCCCCAGTGTCTTTGACCCTCTTTTGGCTGCCATCTTTAGTCAGGGCAAGAGTTCCCAGTGACACCTGGGCATTCAGGGTGGGCATCCACACCGCCCTGCACCCCTTGTCGTGAGTCCCTGCACGTTCTCACAGCCACCACAGTCACACGGACAATTCAAGGCGGCAGTCGTCTTCCCTTCAGGAAGGAACAGCTATTAACTCGCCTTTTGTTATGTAATGTGCCTCAATGCTGCACCTTCCACTCTTGCCTGTTGGCAGGCAGGGTTGTGGAGATTGTTCCCCTTCTTTCAAGGGGTCCATGCTCTGCACCCTGTTACAAAAGAGTATTTTCAGAGTTTGAATACTTAGCACAAAAGACACAGCATTAGGCAAAGATCTTATCACCAAACATCTCAACAAACTGGCCGTTCTGATTATTTTGACACACAGATTCTTCTATTATAAAGTTTGGGAACAAGTAGAAAATGGACTTCTCTTTAGTTTATTTCTTTTGTCCTTTAAGAAATTAATTTTATTTCCACTCAAGTTACATCTACATATCACCATATAAAAAGTTCCTAAGAGTAGCCTCAGGCGATACAGGTCTTGGGAAAAGTGACAGGGAAGAGGCAGCAGGTGAGCTTTGCCGTTGTACATCTCCTCAGCTCTAAAAATCCAACTTCCTGGCCAGGATTTTGATGTAGAAAAAAATTACAACATTTCTTACATTTGATATGCAAAGATTCTTGGGGTTTCCTTATAATTTCACATAGACTATGTGGGGTAACTTTATTAAAATAAGACTCCAAGTAACATTTGGCAATTTGGAACATCTCAGGCTAATTTAGTTAAAGAATAATTAAAACCAATGCAAAAACATGAAGGTGTGCTCATGGTAGGCTTGAGGGATAAATAGCCACAAATTTATGAAATAGTTGATGAGTTCTATTTGAGCCTACTGAGTTATATGCATAAATTATAATTTTTAATGATTGAAATTGCTTTATGAGAAATGCTCTGCAGTATAACCAATCTCAATAAAACCCTGAAATACCAGGTACATCAATGATCTCTAAGTGGTGTTAAGGAACAAATTATTGTGACACTTGTTAAAATGGTAAGGAAGACTTTATTCAGGACTTACTATTTATTCAGGATTTTTTTCTTAACTCTCCCAGGCTCCAGCCTCTGCTGGTGACTCAGACTGGCTGGGTGGTCACATTCTGAGCCTTCCCAGTACCAGCAGATTTGGTTCTCCTGTGCACCCAGAAACAAAGCCAGGATGTTGACAGGCTTTGTTTTATAAAAGTTATTTAAAATGAGTTCATGATTGTGAAACTGAAAACTAGAGATTTAGCTTCAGTCAGAACTACTCATAGCTATGTAAATGTTTTGTTAAGTCCAGATAACTTCTTAAACTGAATTTGTGTACAATGGAAAATATGAAGAATGCCACAGGAATTATATGCTTATATGCGTATACCTGATTTACATTACACAGAAAACTTCTGTTCAGCGAGGAGAGGAGAAAACGGAAGTGTGGGGGCAGAAAAGTGATTTTCCTTCCACCCTTCTAAATTCTTCTGGCTGGACTAATAATCAAATTAGCATGAGGGATTAACAGAAGAAAATGACCAAACTTACTATGTATGTAGACGCTGGGATTTCATAAGGATGGGAGACATGAGAAACACTGGACAGTTGAGGCTTATATGTCATCCTGGACTAAGGAGAGGGAAGCAGAAATCTGGAGTCAAAGGGAGAGCAGGCAATTCACCGGGAGCTGAGAAAGAGCAGACATGGTAAACAAATTCTTACTTGGACAACTAGAAACGAGGGGACACAGAGTGGAATCTAAGAAGCAGACTTTGCTCGGTTTCTCCTTGTCTACCACATTTAATTCATACACGCTAAGGTGAATATGCCAAGTCTCCCTTCCCAAAGCGGGTTTTTCTATTTGAATTTCTTAAGCAGGCAATGGGGAGGTAAAAAAAAATCTTGAGTTTGTTGGGCTTTGTTTTCAGTTTGAAATAGTCTACTTGCCGCAGTGGCACTTTCTAGAGAAACCACTTCCAGAACCCTACACTGATCAAGGAGCCTTCTGATAAAGGATGCTCGATACCTGCTTTCTAAAATTCAGGTCAATTTGCCTTTTACGTTCTACCAACAACACTGTTAAAACAATCAGATCTCAGTACAGCAAACCAGCTAGACAATTATTTTCAGAAAGCTTTCCTTAATTCACTAAATAAAAAACTGCTAAAATATAAAAATCAATAAATAAAAGTTTTTAAGAAAGAAACTTCTAGTGACTATTGAGTGCTTTAATTATAAATCTGATCAAGAGCTTCTGTCAAAAACACCTGAAAGTTGACTCCAAAACCTTAGGTAAATGCTGATAATGGCATTCTTAATCACACTGACTATGCCATAGTAAACAATTGTAAGACAGAGTTGCATTTGGGGTTGTTTTAAAATGTTTAGGATTATAAACATTTTTTCTTATGTGTACAAGGAGGGGGAAAAAGTACACAAATGTTTATCGGGAATCCTATAATACTTTAAATAGGCTGCACAGTAAAGAGGCGTTATACTTGATCTGTGTTACTTGAATTGATTAGGCAGGAACATATACGGTATTAGATAATCATAGAAATGCCCCTACTATCTTCAGTTCTACCTATCCAAATATAATTTTGGCTTTTATATTAAGATTCCTGAAACATTTTAAAGAGCTTTAAGACTTCTTTAGAATTTCTCTAATACTTTCCACCTGCCCATGTATTGGGGGCTCATTATCACTTGTGCTGTGGTTATTTTAGGATCTATCATAGCTCTCCTTCCAGATTTGGAGGCCCAGTGAGTGCAGAAACCAAGACTTAACTTATCTTTGTATGTCCCTAATGTGCTTCTCACTGTGACTTACAGAGAATGGGCCCTGACAGCTCCTGCTGAATCAGCCAAGAGATCTAACTCTATTAACCAAGCACCTTGGAACTATGAAGGGCCATCATGCCTGCTCAGATTGGTTTCTGGGCATATTATTTTCCTAGGGCCTCTATGACAATGTACCCCACACCCGGTGGCTTACAAACGAACAAACAAATGTGTTGTCTCAGCGCGTCAGCAGGGTTGGTCCCTCCGGAGGGCTATGAGGAATAATCTGTTCCAGGCCTTTGGTGGTTTGTTGGCAACCTTTGGTGATCTCTGGCTTGTGGACGCATCAGCCCAGATCTCTGTCTCCGTGTTCACATGGTGTTCTCCCTGTGTGTGCCTATCTGTATGTCTAAATTTACTTTTGATAGACAAGTACACAATCATATTGAATTAGGGCCCACCCTAGTGACCTCATCTTAACTGGATAATCTGCAAAGAACTTATTTCCACATAAGGTCACACCTTTGTTGGGGGACACAATTCAATTCATAACACTGGGCAAGATACTTTTTTTTTATGAAACTGTTATATTCCAGGTATATTAGAAACATAGACTGTTTAGCCATGGGATATTGCCTAGTCCAGAGGTTTTCAAATAGTGTTCCAAGGAGCTCTAACGCTCCAACAAAGAATAGCAGGAGGACTCAGGGACTGAACAGGTCTCCTGGTTTCATATCCGTTCCAATGACAATTGCCTTGTAACAAACCACCCCAAAATTTTGTAGGGTAAAACAATTTTATTATCCTCTCAGATTCTGTGGGTAAGGAATTTAGACAGAACAAAGCAAAGACAGCTTATCATTTCCGCTGCACAATGTCTAGAACCTCAGCTAGGAAGACTCAATGGCTGGAAGTGAGAACCATCTGGAGGCATCTTCACTCCTACATCTGGCATTCGATTCTGGCTGGAACCTCAGGCGGACATCTCCATACAGCCTGGGCTTTCTGACAGCATGGTGACTTCAGGATCGTCAGAGATCTTTCAGGACAATATGACTTCAAAGCAACTATTACTACAGACAGAGGATGCTGCATCACCTTTTGACCTAGCCTCAAAAGTCACATACGTCACTTCTGCCATACCCTACTTGTTAAAGCAGTCATAAATGTTACCCAGTCAGTTTAGGGGCAGAGGAGAGGGGACACAGGCCTCCCCTTTCAATGGGAAGAGTGTCGATGTTATGATGTAAGAAGAACGTGTGGGACAGAAAATGTACAACCTGTCGCACTATCCACACCAACGTCTTCAACCACTGGGCAGCGTCCTTCCCCAACTCTTCAATATTTACTCGAAATTGTAGATGAGAAATGAAGGATCCATTGAGGCCAAATAACATTCATAAATTTCACACAGTCTTTTTAGCATATCCAGTGATTATTGTGGAAAACCAGAAAATTGAGAGAGCTCATATTTTTCTTCACCTCTTTTTGTTTCTAATTTCTTTTGGCCAACTTAAAGAATTTGGCAGAACTTCTAGTATTAAACAACTGGGAAAAAGCCATCATTTCATTTTACAGAACACATTTTTTAAAAGTTTTATTTATTTATTTTTAGAGAGAAGGGAAGGAGAAAGAGAGGGAGAGAAACGTCGACGTGTGGTTGCCTCTCACGCACCCCCTACTGGGGACCTGGCCCGTAACCCAGGCACATGCCTTGTCTGGGAATCGAACCAGTGACCCTTTGCTTCACAGTCCTCTGCTCAATCCACTGAGCCATGCCAGCCAGGGCTACTGATCACATTTTTTAAATCATCATCTTTTTGGCAAGGTTTAAAGTAGTGCTTTCACAAATTTTATTTGACCCTCATATGCTTCTCCCAATGTCAGCCAAAATGTCCTGAGTTGCTCTGAGTTGCCTGTGTACACACACACGCACACACCCAGGTCTGTGACTTACACAGATTAACAAGAGGAAAAGTCTCATCAACGTCGGTGGGGAAAAGGGAAGAGACCTGGGGTGGCACCTTAGCCAAGGCCCTCAGCTTCCATTCTTATCCAGGCTCCGGAGTCTGTCCGCTGCCCCAGCTCCCTACACCTGCTCCAGCCTGACAAACCCCCGCAGTGACGGGAGCGCAGGCAGCAAGAGCAGGTCTCTGAAGCCTCCCACCCCGCGCTTTGCAGCAGCCTTCTCTGGTAGGCTGCATCCTTCTCGCTGAGGAGGAACATTTGGGGGTTGGGAAAAGTTTTCTAGGAAACAATTACTCACAAGCAAAGGGACCCAGAAAGTCCCAGAGATGTTCTCCAGCAAACCATTTAAACGGATGACTCGCAGCTGGGCAGCCTGCCCTGTGACGACTCACGTGAACTGAATCTATGTAACCCGGCATTGAGATCTGTGTTCTCCCTCCAGCCTTGTAAATCTTCACACCCATTCGAGGAGGGCTCCCCTCCCTCCTGTTCACTCTTATAAAATCCAGCCACATATTTAGCTCATTCAGAAAGATTTAGTAGTACGTCTCCCATTATAAGGTTTTGCCACAGATGTCAGCGGGACTCTGAATGTCTCTGCAGATTTAAGTGACATTGGCTACACCCCCCATTCCATGCCCTTTGGAGGTCCAGTACCCTCCCCACGCGTTCACAGTTTCTGGTGCGTTCATGCTTTCAGGCTCTTGGCTCTGAATGTCTCTTTCTCCAAATTTTCTTCCGCTCATCACCTCACCATGCCACACGTTTGGTACCTGTTCTAGACCTGAAAGACAAGTCCACCCCGTTCCTTGATTTCCCCAACACTAGCACCAAATTTTTGTGCATTTTAGAAACGTTAAAGAAGGTTTGGAGAGAGAGCAGCGCATCCGTGATTGCCACGTGAGCCATTGTAAAGCCCCACGTGGTACAAGCCCTCCAGCCCCGCCCACACCTCCTGCCTCTCCCAGCCCTCGTTCCCTGCTCTCGATCTCAGATTCCTCCCTCCCAGTGCAGGGTGGTTGAACTTCCTCTCCTCTCCGGGTCTCCTGCGTCTGCCTCCTTGCTCTCACCCTGTCACCTGGGCAGCTTACTAAAGTTTTTCTCAACACACTTCCATCTGGTAAGAGGAATTCTGGTATCTGCTGTAAAGTTGTTTTCTTAGCCTACTTGTTACAAGTTGTTGCTCTTACCTGCATTTCTCTGACTATTCATCCTGTCATTTTCAACATCCCCTGCCTTTCTTTTCCCTGTGAATATGCCAGATCTCCAAGTGTAATCTTCAGCCCTCTGTTCTCCCTTGTCCCTGCACCCCCCTTAGTGACCTCACGTATTTTCAGAGCTATGGCTGCAGCCTTTCTGCAGTAGCTCCCAGGTCTCTAATTACTTCTCCTCTACCTCTCTCCACCAGCCGTCACTGTACAGTCCCACCTATCCATCGTCGAAGCTTAATGTGTCTGAGAGGAAACCTCTTCTAAGCACAACTACGATAAAGGCAACAGCCTCCAATCCTAAATGCTCTCCCCACAACCTCTCTCAACCCTCCACCTTCACTGTCTCCTCGTCTCCATTGCTTGACCAGTTCTCCAAAGTGTAACTCTGATCTTATTGCCCCTCTGCTCAGAAACCTTCCCACTGTCTTCTTAATGCAGTCTGCAGGCCTGAGCCTGCCCTTCAAGATCCACTCCTAGGTAGGCCTTACCTGTGATTCCAGCACAGGCCCTGGAACCCAGTGGGAATTCAAATCCTCACTCTCGGTTTACCTGATGCGTGGCCTTGGGAAGATCACTGTGAGCTTCCTGGTCTCTGCTCACATTAGAGACACCCTTGTTGTGGCGCCTCCCCAGGAAGTGCTGAAACGCTGAGTGTTCCCACGCTGGCAGCACCCCAATTCTGTCCCTACTGAATTGTCGATTTCTTCATTATCACCGGTCCTGGCTCTAATCAAGGTAAGACCACCTGTACTCTTGAACTTTTACCTGCATCCTCAGCCACAGTCGTACCTATTTTCAAGGTCTCTGTGATGTAACCTTAGGTTTGATAGCAAGAGAGTAAAATGAAGTGACAATGTAACAATATATACATATATGTATGCATATTTATATAATATATACAGTGTATACGATAATATAGACACAGCCTGCCAAATGGATTGTTAGCTATATCGTGAAGCCATAGTGGGGGCTGTAAGGAAAAGGGAATGGAGTTAAGGAAGGATGGCTTGTTCCCTTTTCTCCAAAGTTCAAGTGCTCACTGGTAACTAGAGATACAGGGGTTAAGGGCAAGAGCCCAAACTCTGGCTCCCTGGTACCATCTGAATTCGAACCAGAGTTTATACCCCATCCCTGCCACTGTCTGGATGTGTGTTGTGGAGCATCACTTAGCCCTTTCAGCTATAGGCCCCTTGCCTATGAAATGGTCTGCAGGGCCCATCCAAAGGGCTGCGTGATGAGTAGTGGCGTGAGGCATAGGATGTGCCTAGGTCAATGCTTGCACTCAACAAATTTACTAGTAAACTCATGGATACAGAGAACAAACTGAGGGTTGACAGATGGTAGGAGGTCGGGGGGGCGGGGCTGGGTGAAAAATGTAAAGGAATTAAGCAGTACAATTTGGCAGTTACAGAACAGTCATGGGGATGTGAAGTACAACTTAGGGAGTAAGTCAATAACACTGAAATAACTAAGTACGGTGCTGGGTGGGTGCAAGACTTACCCAGGGGAGCATTTTGTAAGTTATATAAAAGTCTAACCAGTATGCTGTACACCTGAAACAAACATAATATTGAATGTTAATTGTAATTTAAAAGTAAAAATTAGTATCATGGTGACTATGGACTGATCTCTGGATAATGTAAAAAGTAGCCTAAAATATTGTACATTTTTCTAAAGTCAACACTTACTTAACACTGAGACTGTGCTAGGCATTGCTTTAGAAGCAGTAAGCTTATACCTTTGCCCTCAAGGAGGTGAAGCATCCCAAGAGAGTCACAGGTGAGCATTTATTGCTGGCATGTGAGATGAATGGTAGAGCCAGCATGTCCATGCTGTAACATGCTAGAAACATGGTGCTTTCTCCACCAACCAGCATTTGCTGAGCACATTCCAGTTACCAGCCACTATTCTAGGTACTAAAGAACCAAAAATGAATACGATCTGTGTTTTTAAACAGTTCATAATCTAATAGGAAAGGAGACTCACGTATTCAGTAGCTACCATGTGTTCCACAAGCTCATCTAGAAGTCTGTTCACTTTACTGCACATGAGCACAAGGAGGCTTTGGTCAGATTAACCTGGCGATAGGGAAAGTCACAGGAGGTGAACTTGAGCTGAGTCTTGATACAGATGAACCCCAGGCAGAAATGAGGGGACTGTAGGGAATGAGCACAGAGGTCTGAAAGACCAAATGGTGTCTTTGGAGGATTTGGGGGCAGGGAAGGACCAAGCCCCAATGTAAGGGGAGGTGAAGATGAAAAGATGCATTTAAACCAGGTCACAGGCGTTCTGAATGTGCCGCCCACATCGGAGAGCTCCTGGCTCATCCTTCATGCAGTGGAGACAGGAAGGAGTTTAAGCCCACCCTTGCTTGTATTCAAAGCCTGAATAATCTTAAAGAGTGTGTTTGAGACCTTCCTCTGTTTTCAAATCCTGGTAAAAAGGAAAAAAAACCAACCAGCTGGTCTTGCTAGGAAACCAAAGGCTGCAGAGAGAAGTCAAGGGCAGGCAGATTGACAATGCCCAGAGCAAACTTGGCCGTGCACAATGAGATACGCAGACACGAGTGTGTTGCTTTAACTTGTCCTTGGCCTCAGGAGACCTCAGCAGTCCAGCAGTCTCTTTCTCCTGTGTCCCTACCTCTACTCTTTTTTCCACACCCTACTTTCTTTCTCTGCTTTGCTGCCCATTTTTTTAATAATGCAGCTGATGGAGGGAAATCTGCCGCAGTGAGAGTCTGGAGAGTCATGAGGGAAACCACTCAGTTAAATTGAACTGTGAGCGTCATTCTTGGGGCAAAAGTCTTGTCCTCCCTCTGGCCCTGCCCCTGGTGGTGCTGGGTGCTCACTTGGTGGGGCCATTGGTCCCCGAGCATATGCGGATGCTCGGGGTTGTTTCTGCCCATCCCTCTGAAGCCTGCTCCTGGGTGGGCCAGGCTGCCTGCTTGAGTCATGTGGGCTGCATGGTCCAGACCAGAAGGTGCGGAGGAGGGTGTGGCTCGGCTCAGCCAAGTGTCCCTGTCTGACCTCTTGCTCTTTTTCTGTCCCATAGGAAAGGTGGAGCTTTCCTGCCACAGAACTTAATTCCCCTTTTCCTTTCTTTATAACACTGCATTCCTGTCCCACCTTCAGGGGAGAATGGCACTTGGTATTCCCTATGAGCAGCAACTTGCAGAATCCCTTTTTTTCTCAAAGCCAAGGGTTTTGATGGCCTGACTGGAAAAAGTACAGGTTGAAAAGCTAAGGTCAAGCCCCTCCCATGATTGTGCCATTTCTTAATGTATTTTGCACTCCCTGCCTCCCGCGGGGTGAGGCTCAGGTTCTGGCAGGACCGAGTGAGCCTGCCATGGTGGGAGCATCACTGTCACCCGAGTTCACTCTGACTAAATCCAGGGACACCTTCGCTCTTCTAACCGCTTTCAGACACAAAGCAAGCACTGTCCTCTGAGTGGGAGACTGCCCCACATTGGCTGTCAAGAGGGAGCAGGTAACACAACCTGGAAGTGAAGGCAAATTCATGCCCCAGAGGGTGAACTTAGACCAAAGAGAGAAAGGAAACCCAAGGGTGAGGGCCAATAAATTCTGCTCCTTTCCTCCCTCTTGTGGATCACTGGCTTGGTATGCCCTGCTAGAGATGTCCCTTGTCGCCAAGAAACCAGCTGTGTTTTATTGTGAGGCTACGACCAATTTGTTAACAAGTGTTCACTTTCCTCCTTCCCTGCCTTGACTGTCCTTCATGCCACTTTCCAACCCTGCCACCACACTTCCCAAAGAAGCATTAGCAGATAAGCTTTGCCTCAGACCATCTTCCAGGGAGTCCAGTAACAGTGACCCGGTGACATCAGAATAACACTCTGGACCCATTAATGTGACTGGTTTGTTCCTGTGCTGGTTTAGGCGGGGTTATCTCACCCCCACCCCCACACCTTCAAACCCCCAAAGCTCGGTCCTTGTTTCTGCCTTGAAGGAGACTAGTTTTAGATCTACACATCCGTGGAAAACATACAGTCAGGAGGAGAATCATCACAGCACTATTAAGAAGAGAAAGAATAGAAGATGGAAACAATATAAGCTTCCCATTAAATGGAGCATTTTTTAATAAATGATATGTTTTTACAACAAAATACTAGGTAGTAGATATTAAAAATATTTAGAAATATTCATTCACATAAACTTGTTAATGTGTTAATTGAAAACAAAAAAATTAAATGCAGCATGATCTCACTCTCGGAAGAAACAAATATCTGTGTTTTCCCCAGAGTGAATGACATTTGAGCTCTCTGTTAAACGACGTGTGGGAATTAGCCAATGTGTGTGTGTGTGCGTGTGTGCGTGTGTACATATATTTATATAGAAAAACTGGAGGAACTTACACACCAAACGCAAACAGAGGTTGTCATTTGGTAGTAAGATTATGAGTGAGTTCCCCTTTATTTTTATATGTGTTAGTATTAAAATTTTTTCCTCTATAAAATACATATTAATTGTGATTTTTTTAATTGAAAAGTTAAAAGCATCCTGAATCTGGTGCTCACAAACGCTCTTTCTGCCAGCAATACGTTGTGACTTTAGAAGGAAAATGAGGTGAAGACTCCAGAGAGACCCTGGAAAGCTAAGGATAACAGATAAACTTCTATAGGCTTTTATTGTGGGTGAGAATGATTAAGAGGATATGATTTGTAATTGTTCCAAACGATTACATTTGTTGAAGGATGAGGTAATATCTGCTATTGTAACTAGCTTTCATGAGGCAGCTCATCCAGCATGCCCACGTATTTCATTAGTTCATTATAGTTAATAATTGTACTATTCCTAAAATAAATATGTTGCCCCTTGAATACCTCTTTTGGTACGCTTCTTAGTTCTTGAGACTTTTTAAGACTAAATCATTGCATTTGTACAGGGTGAAGCAAATGGTAGACAGTCCATTTCTCCAACATACACCAAGCTTTGCCCATCCTTCAGAAGCTAAGCTGGGTCCTGGGGAATCAGAAGGTAAAGACACCTACTCCACCTTCAGCGAGGTAGGAGACAAGGACCAGAGGACTGACGCCCGCAGCTGACTGTAGTGGACACTCTAAGCCCAGGACTCCCATGGGCCACACTGGGCAACAATACAGTTTGGGAGACATGAGTGGTTCAGAGATACCTCCCAGAGTAAGTGACATTTGAGCCGTATGTTGAAGGAGGTGTGGGAATTAGCTAAAGAAAATGAGAAGGGAGTTCTAAGCCGAGGCTGGGAGACAGAAGAAATCAGATCCAGGGACTAGGAAAAGTTAAATCTGCTCATTAGTGCTGTTCAGAAACTACCTGCAAAGATGAAAAAGTTCTATATCTGTGCTGTCCAAAACAGAAACTATGAACAATTGAGAAACCGAAATTTTAATTTTATTTCATCTTTAAGTTTAAAGTTAAATAGCCACATATTACTAGTAGCTACTGTATTTTTTTAAATCACATATTGAGGTGCGACTGACCTACAAAAAGGTGTACACAACTGATGTATAAGTGTGGTGAGTTTGGAGAGAAGTATTTCACCTGTGAAATATTCACCACAATCTATGCCCTACACATCTCTATCAAAAGTTCCCTCCTGCTTTTTTTATTTTATTATTTTTTAAAGATTTTATTTATTTCTTTGCAGAGAGAAGGGAAGGGAAAGAGAAAGAGAGGAAGAGAACATCAATGTGTGGTTGCTTCTCAAGTGTGCCCCCTACTGGGGACCCGGCCCACAACCCAGGCATGTGCCCTGACTGGGAATCAAACCAGTGCCCTTGGGTTCTCAGACCAGCACTCAATCCACTGAGCCACACCAGGCCTGCTCTTTTTATTTACTATCGTTTTTGTGTGTGACCAGAACACCTCACCTAAGGTCTGTTGTGGCTGCTGCACTGAACTGCACCGCTCTAGCTGAGGTGAGCTGCAGGATCGCAGACGTCGTTTTTCACTAGTAAGTCTCGTTTTCATTGTAAAGGTGAAAACAAGTCCCTAAAACATTTCAAAACCGAGTGATTACATGATCGAACTTAGAAGAAATACTACTTGCAAATTTGGAAGCAAAATAATTCGACCAGTTTTTAACATGAACTGTGCGTGCATTTTTCATGACCTTCGTAGAAAAGGTGACAACAAAGGAAGCCTATAAAACAAACGTTGCCATAAAAAAGCCACCTTTGGAAATAATCTGATAGTGGAAATGACCAATTAGTTGACGACACACCAGTAAGTAAAAGATAGCTATCACAGAAGGAAATTGAGTAGATGGCATTAATGGGCCATTCCCTGGAGGCCACATACCAATGCCAAGGACACAGGGAAAACAGTGTTCAACCTCACTAGCATTCAGAGAAGTTTCGAGGCAAATGAGGTTCCCACTTTACAACAACCAAGTTAATTTCATTTTCCAGGCTATTTATTCTGGGGGATATAGATAAAGTCACTCTCTTAAGTGTCTTTAGGAAAATACATCGGTACCTCTTTTCTAGCTGCCAGTTTGGGAGAATTTTAGAAAAAGACTTGAAAATGTTTCAGCCCTGTCAGCCAGCTATTCCCTTTCCGGGAATTTGCCATGAAGGGGTGACTGGGGTTTCTTGCAAAGACTCGTGTGCAGTGCTGTTCACGTCCATGTCACGTGCGTCATACAGTGAGGAAAAGGAGGGGGAGGAGGAAGCTTTGTTCTACTCTTCTAGCTCCTTTCAGCTGGTCTAATAATTAAATCAACATGAGACAGTAACGAGAACAACCAAAGCAGGTACTGGAACCCCATATACATGGGAGACTCAGAGACAGAGGGTTGAACGCGGTACGGAGTGAGGTGGGGCCCTTGGTGGGGGTGAGAAGAGCCGCTGTCTAGTGATGAGGTGTCTGCCCCGCCACGTGGGTAAGTCCTAAAAAGTTGTCTCGGTAATAACTCCTATTGAGGGCAAGGCCCTGATTTAAATTCCTCTGGGCAACTGGTGGAGTGGAGGCAGAAGTTTCTCTTGAGCCCACAGGGTCTCAGTCGTCTTCAGCTCAGAATAACCCACATGCCAAAGCAGCTCATCTTGGGGAGGCCTGTTCTGAGCCCCTGCAAATGAAACAACCTACCTGTGATTCCCAGTAGACTTATTACATAAATTATGATATATCTACACAACTGAATATGACACAGCCATTAAATGTCACGTTGCATGTGAATACTTAACTGCTTGGAGGAAATGTGTGTGATATGTATTTTTACAATGGCAAAAAAAAGCAAACTGCTATTAGGATGTAAAATTCCAGTTGATATAAAAAAACGGAGGAATAGAGAAAAATACTTGAGAGATACTCACCAAAATATTAATGGTGTTTATCATCTATTGCTGTGGTTATGGGTAATCTTTATTTTCCTTTGTGTTTTATAATTTTTCACAATGAATATCTATGACATTCAAAATAGAAAAGCATCTTTTCAAGTTGAGGTGGTTAACTGAGTCGGCAGTGTCCAACCGGGACAGAAGTCATTGGAAGTATATGGAAGTACGTAGCCGCCACACTCCCGCTCCACCACATAAAACAGTTGAAGTGACGGCAGGCATTTGCCAGTCTGGGCTGGAAGAGGCTAAGTGACTTCGGAGCCCTTTCCAGAAACTCTTCCCTGCAGTTGGTAGCAGCAGAAGTGCTTTAACAAATCAAGATAAAGTGTTTTCATCCAGAGATAATTATGTATATGAAGAAGATCTTGCAGCCAGATATGTAGATGGTTTATGTAAATAGAAGGAATTTTCCTCTTGTTAGATTCTTCCTAATATTTTAACTCAGATATGTCAGGAAAAGAAGAGAGGAGAGTGGCAAGAAGAGATTTAAATGAAGACCAAACCACCAGAAACTTCAACTGATCAGAAATTGTTCTGCCTTTGATTTTTAGGAGACAACTGGGCTTCCCCCAGCCCGATCCCTTCCTGAAGGTGGGGAGATCCCAGGCCTCAGGGCCAATTAACCCAGTAGACTCAGAGGGCCTGAGGCTCATGATACTTTGAGAGGCCCACAACAATGATTTGATTTTAATTTCTTTTACAATCAGAAGAAAAATGAATATATACAATGCTTACATAATAATAACTCCAGCCTGGATGATATTATCATGATATCACCACAGTCATAAACTATAATCTTTATTTATTTATCTATTTATGGAGAAAGGGGCCCATGAAGGGAAAAAAGACCGACCAGGGCTCTTGGACGCCGTGGCAGGGCCCTGCTGTCCTGAGAGCACAGCAAAGCTGGCCCAGGCCACTGCAGCCCTCAGAGGGGCTGCTCCCGCCAGCAGCTTCCCAGAGAAAGCCAGCTCCACAGGCAGGAAGGCAAACCTCTGTCTGGAGCCGGAAGGGCTTCCTAACCTCCCCAATCTCCCAAAAAAGGCAAATTCTGGTACAGTATACCCTCTCCCTCTACTCAGGGACTCAAAATAAGGGAAAGACATCATGCTGTCACTCTTTCTTCTCCCAAATAAGACAGACCCAGGTGTGACTTCATCCCCTGAATCTCAAGTAAAGAAGGCTCATCAATGACTTCATTTCCTTTTCCCTCAAAAGTCAAGATCAAGCGTGACCTCCCCTCAAATCCAGCAAGATTGGGCTTGATGTCACCTCCACCTCCCCCACCCCCGGCCTCCCTTCCGGCCTGGCCGATGACACATTTCCATCCAGACCACTGCTCAGAAGTAGCTCCGCCTGTAGACGTGGGTGTCTGGCTGGGCGCTGCTTCCTCCTTGCCACAGGGCAAGCCCTCCAAAGGAGTCAGTGAGGAGTGACAAACTGTGACTCAGCCCCGTGGCAGACATATTTATTTAAGGCTCAGTATTAAATAAGGAATTTTTAGGGAAGCCTGGAGCACAGGATGAGCCAACACAGGATGACAAACTAAAAAGTAAAAGGGGAAATTCAGGGCTGAGAAATTCCTAAAAAGAATTTACAACCTTGGCCAGGAAGAGAAGGTTGCTTGAGTTGACAGGGCTGCCAGACAGGGATGGCCTCAGACCTGCAGCAGCTCACGACCCTGCAACCACCCAGAAGCCCAGCCGTCTGTCTGTCCGGGTCCTCACGTGTCCTTTTGACCTCCTCTGCAGGCGCTGGGTCCTCCATCCGTAAAAGGGAGGACAGCAGGCCTGACAGGGGGGCAGCCTTGGTGGGCAGGGGCCCTCGGCGTCCACTGAGCAGTGCTGCATCTGCAGCCCAGATTTCATCTCTGAGAAAGGAGCAGAACCAGAAAGAAGTTAACCTTGTAAATAAAACGTTGAGCTGGGATGTCAATAGTGCATATGAAACTAAAACTGCTCTAAAAAAGTCTATTTTTTAAAATTGAGATTTTTTAAATAGTCTGTCCTGTGGCCACAAAACCCAGCTTAGAATCATGAGAAGGCTTGTTTTAGCTCAAGAGAGAGACCAGGTAAGCGGGCCAGCTTTCCCATCACAACTGTAGGAGCCACAAGCAAGTCGCCTTTTCTTTTCCTTATGCCGTTGGCATGTCCCGCGGTGTTACAATTCCCTCACTGTGTAGCCGCTTGGTATGCTACAGCTCTGAAGAGAGTTGTAGCAGAGTCCTGGCGGAGAGAGATTCTGGCACATGAATAGCTAAGCAATCTGTTCTGGAGAAAAAGTTTTTATCTTCAAAGCCTCAGTTTCGTCATCTGTTAAATGAAAATAGAAATGCTGTCTTACAGAACTGTCATATAGATCCACTTTCACTGAAATCTTCACCACCCACCCTATTTAAAAAGAGCTGCACCCTTCCCTCCCCAAGCCTCACCAGTACGTCCTAGACCCTTCCTCATTTTATTTTTCTACAACACGTTTATCATCACCTCAACATCATATATTTCACTTTTTAAATTTTCTTTATCTCCCTTTGGAATATAACTTCCATGAAGGCAGGGATTTTTTTCTGCTTTATTCTGTATTCCAGCACCTGGAACATTTTCTAATATATAATCAGTCTTGAGTTAATTACTGGATAAATAATTCATGGATAACTGAATTATCCATGATAATAAATTCATCTAAATAATTCATGTAAAGTGCTCACTCAGTGCAGTGATTGGTATATGCCAAGTATGTAATACATGTTAACTTTTATTATTTGTGTTATTCTACGGTGCAAACTTCTTGAAAGGAAGAATGGTGAATGAAAGGATAAAGTCAGCCCCATTTGCTATTGTGGTGCCGTTTGCTGAGTAGGCCTGTGACCCTCTTAAACATGACTCCTGTTTTACTCTTCTGAGCTTGTCCCCAGGACTGGAAATTACTGGAAAGCAAGAACAGCACTAACCGCTCCCTACAGCCACAGATGGAAGATAACATTGGGGCAAACTGCAGCCTCGTGTTACAGCACCCCCAACAGCCTGTAACACTGGGGCCAGGGGCCACTTAACAGCAACCAGGGGCCACATAATAGGAACCCTCCCACCCTATTTTTAATCCAGTTGTAATCCAATAAAAGCTCAAAGCCCCCACCCCTCGGGCTGGTGTATTTCTCCACACCATGCCCCTCTCCTTTCTTGGAGAGTGAATAAAGAGTTTATTATCTACGCTTTCTTCTTTTTGTGAATTCTTTCACAGCCCACGTCACCTACCACACTAATAGTGAAGTTCCAGAGAGGAAAGAAAGATAAGCAAAACAGAGAGATTTAGTGAGGACCCAGGAACATAGAAACAGTCTTTTTACATGCATAGTTTTCATTCCGAAAGGCTGAAGCATCCCTGAGCCAGGTGCGAGCAGCAGCACTGTATGTCAGCACATTCTCATCGCTTCCCCAGGCCGGACGTCTTTGCGCAGGACAGGAACTGCACAACTGTGCTGGTGTCTAAATATGTGAGAGGAGGTATTGGAGATCTAGGAGGACACGAAAGACAAAATGCCTGACCCCTACTGTATGACCCCAAGGATGAGACCCTTTTCCTTTGCAGCTGGAGTTTAAGATTTCCTCTAAAGATGCTACTTCCTAGTCTTTCTCCTCCAAGCGGACCCCTAGCCTCCAGCCAGCCCTGCTGGAGGCCTGCAGTATTAACACTTAAACTAGATTGAACTAGGAAGAATGCCTTGTGGGGGTTTAAATGTTGAACAAGTAACATAAAAGGCCATTTGGAGAGGGATGATGTGGTGTTAAGAAAAGGCCACATGACATGGAATCAGCTGACCTAGAATGGTGGCTTCATAACTGTTAACTTGACAAGACCAAACTGCATTTCCCAGAATTCCCTTCCCTGCACATTTCCCATCAGAGATGTTCTTGGGACTTGGATGGGAGAAGTGAAGCTGTAGCCATCGTGTAGCTCACACCAATTGCCACCTCTCTGCTGGCTCCCGCAAACAGGTGTCTTTTATTGTTGTTCTTGCCTCCCCAGAGCTCTCCACTGTACACCCACCGCCCCTGCCCCTCCCAGGTGAAGTACCAGCACTTTCTCAGGGTCTTCGAGAGACAGGGCTTTACATGAAAAAAGGTTGTGAGTAGACTTGTAGGCGCCAGACTGGTGGGGAAGATTTTTTTGGGTGGTTTCCCCCCAATCCCACCATGACTGGCATCATATACTCTATTTGGATTCACAAAAAAGTGAGTATTCATTACCTAATTAGCAGAGAATACAAATACCTTAAACAAAGCCTTCACTGTTTAAACTCTCAGTTTTAGGGATGTGCTGGAATATGGGGCTATTCAGACCCATTCGCTGCTTCTGGCCCTCGGCTCTACCTGCCCTCTCCCTCCCAATGTCACGCCTGCACCATTCACCCAGGCACTCTCTTCCTTGCATCCTGCTGTGCTATATCTGTCCTCCATCTGTCTTGTCAAAAATGAACAAAGGGGTATGAGCTACCCTAGGACAGCTTGACACAGAAAAAGAAGTCTTTTCAAAATCACAGAATGTCATGATGAACTAGATGAGAAACAGCATGATGGACTGTCTTGGCTTTTCCCAAGTCAGTTTCCGTGGAAAAGATATTGAACACTCAACTCATTCATTAACAATCTGAGACAGTTAAGGGAAGGATGATGAAGAGAGAAGAAGGGAATGAACAAATGTTTTCTTCTTTTGTTAAGTATCTGATTCGGGTGCCACAGCTCATCAATCTTGGAATACAGTCAGCCACAATCATGGGTGATTCTCCAAATGAAAGGCCAAACACTGGCAAAACAGAAAGCCTATCTGGTCCATCATATGCCTGCTCTAAAGGAGGCTGAGAAATAAACTTTCTATAACTACCCACAGGTTTTGAGTACTGCCATTGTCACCCCCAAATCCTGGCTCCTTCAAAGTACCTCTCCTTGCTCCTGCCAGAGAAAGCCAGCCTTTAAAAGAAGGGAAATCCAAGGTCACTTACTTCCACATAAAGAAAATATTTTGTCAGCTGCCAAGTTCATTTTTCTAATGTATTCTCACCCAATAACTTAAGCCTGGTACTCTGAGCAGAGTCCAACTTGGGTAATTCCGTTCTCCCAACCAAACCCCCCAAGGAGTTTGAAGTGGCCATGACATTACCCTGCATGTCTTCAGCTACCCTCTTAATCAAACTGATGCTTTTCATCCCCCAAGTATGGTGGGGGTAAGGGGGTGGGATTTATAAAAAGGGATTATTCTTAAGAATTTAGTGATGAGAGGTTCCATGATATGAATTTAGTAAAGTTCTTTGGAAGTCAAGTCTGGATTCATTTATTCAACAAGTAGTTATTAAGATTTATGCCAAGTGCTGTTCTCAGTATTGCAGGTGCAGCCTGACAGGAGAAAAGGTTTCTGTCCTCAAGAAATAAATATTAGAATAAGTGTACAGGAGGAAGTTGGGGAGAGAGAGGCAGGATTCAGCCCGTTTAAGCCATGATGTGCAGTTTGGATATTATCATAAGCACAGATGGAGAGTACTGGTGGAGTGACGTGCTTTTTTCCCTCCGAAGATCACCATGAAAAAGTGCAGCCATTACACAGGACATCTGTGGGTCAGGGTTCTAACATTTTGCTATTTTTCACTGAAATTGAATCATTCTGGAGTCAGCTCAACTGCAGACATATTTTCCTCTCTGCAAGCCTCCACAGATCATTGAATCTTAGTGCAAAGAGCCAAGGAGTCCAAAGTCATGGTTTGGCCACCTGAGCCAGCAGCCTCGCACTGCTGCGAGACAAATGCTGCCTCCTTCTTCCCCTCTAGCTGGTTGTACTTCATGGGCTCCCTTTGGTTTTACGGGACACCAGGCAAGAGAAGGTAAGTGAAGAAGCATTAGCCCATCTCCATTGCTCCAATAGCTGCCCTCGCTTTGCTGAAGGCAGTGCAATGGCAAAATCAAGGAGCAGAAGTATTCATACATATACGTGACTTACTGAGTGGTGATATTCTTAAAAGTGTGTTACCACTGGCAAAGAATCATTGAAAACTTTCTATTTATTGTCCACCCTATGAACAGGGACAGGTACAAATTAAAAAGTTATAGAATCTGAGAATAGAAGGGGGCATTAGTGATCATCGAGTCCAACATTCCACCAGTGCAGCATTCTCCTATGCAGCCCTGACAGGGGTCCTCCAGTGTTCTTTACCCCTCTTATGTCATCTGGGGGCCAAGTGAGTGGCAATTTAATGGCACATTGCTCTGTTGGCTAAGGAAAGTCATTTACTGTGGCACCTGTTGCCCAAAGTTGTGGTCCAAAGGGCCAAAGAGCAGATAAGAAAGTCACATCATAAAGAGAGGCCAAGCCCTGGCTGGCTAACTCAGTTAGAGCATCATCTGGTATGTGAAGGTTGCAAGTTCCGACCCCAGCCAGGGCGCATACAAGAACCAACCAATGAATGCATAAAGAATTGGAACAGCAAAGCAATGCTCACTCTCTCTCTCTCTCTCTCTCTCTCTCCTTCCTCCTCCCACGTTCTTCCTTCTTCCTCTCTCTCTCTCTCAAATTAATAAATAAAAAAATTTTAAGTAAAAAAATAAAGAGCAGTCAAGGTCACACCCTGGAAAGGAAGCACCAAGTAAGTTTTCCAGTCTCAGGAGCAAGAAGACAGAACAAAGGACACAGAGCTAACAAGGAGATGCCTAGGGTGTCGATGAATGATGAATACTGAGTAGGTGAATTAAAGGTGATCAAGCCTAGGGAAATTCCTAAGGGTGTGTGCAGGTTCTCATGATGGAATTTTTAATACAACTCTCACACAAATGTGTGTGGTTGTGCTAAGTACACTCATACTTGGCAGGGGCTAGAAGGGACCTTATTTCCTACTTCTGCTAAATGGTCACTACCTTACATGAACGCCCCTTTCATTATTATGAAATGCCAGAGATTCAGAATGCTTTCTGTACCCTCCTCCCTCTGGCCATAAGCTGTTCTCACATGAAATGCAGAGCAAATCTAATTCCTTTTTTTTGTGACAATTCTTCAAATAATTAACAACAAACAGCTCCCTCCCAGGTCCCCTTTCAATATTTCCTGCCCTGGGCTACATGTCCCCAGATCCCTTTAACTGTTCTCAGCGTAATGTCAGAGGTACCAAACTTTCACGAATTTTAGAAATTCAAGTCCAAATCTCCCCTTTTACCCAGGAGGAAGATGAGGTTTAGAAAGGTGAAAGGCAGCTGGGGAGGAAATAGATTTTGCCCATCGTCGCCTGGAAGCGGCAGGCCCAGAACTTAAAGTTGGATATCTTAATTCCAATCCCAGAGTTTAACCCGTATCTTTCAATAACCCGCACCATCCCATTCACCTTGCTCTGGACTTATTCCAGCTTCTCAGATCTTCTCTAAATGTAGCCCCTGATGCTGAACCCACTGGCAGATGTGTCCAGCCAGCCAAGAGAATAGGGCAATTGTTATCTATTTTATTCGAAACTCTGAACATCCATTAGTGCTGCTTTGATTTCTCCAGATCTCTTTGACAGGCTGTGATGGTTCATACGATTCAATGTGGTTAAGGAAACCCATTGTACTGTTGTTTTGAACTTGAAATGTGTCAAGCAAGATATTTTCCACCTTGTACTAGAATGGTTTGTTTTTACTTTAACTAGGTATAGGACTTTATATTGAATCCTCCTAAATGTCATTTTGTTAGTTTAGATATATCCTTCCATCTGGCTGAGATATTTTTGAAGTTAATTCTCTTACCAGGCATAGTAACTAAGCACCCATGTTTTATGACCCACAGACACTCAGTAAACACACTGTGGCAAACACACAGAGTTGCTGTGGATTCTCCTTCTTTTCCCAGAATTTGTTGTGATTGGGTTGGGGTTGTGTGACTTCCTCTTGCCAATAAACTGTGGATGAAGATGTCACTACTTCTCCAAGGCATTTAAGAGCTAGTGTGATTTTTTTTTCTAGTCTTATATTCCCTGAAACAGAGACCATGAGCCTTAGAGGTACAACCACTGGGTGGGGGTCGGGGGGTGGGGGGGGGTGCTTACATGAGCCAGCACAACGTTTTCGAGCAGTTGACAGCATTCCACCCATTACTCAAAGACATCATAAAAGACTGAATAAAAAGCCTTGTTAAAATCCCAATGTATTAAGTCCCAAGGACCATGGTAAACCACTGGAGGTTCTTAAGCATGGGTGTGATAGACTCAGATTTGGATTTGAGAGATGCAGCTGGGTGGGGAGTGAATTCGGGGTATCCAAGACTACAGGCAGGAGAACTGTGAGGAGGCTGGCTCGTGATCATCTGGAAAGGTAATTATGATTATTGGAGCTGAGATGAGCTTTTTAAAAACACGTTTCTGTCACAGGCACTTCATTTCCACTTTTGTTGACATTGCCAGATGGGTGAATCAGAGAAATGACGAAATGCACATTCCTGACCCTGGCTGCTGCCTGCCACTCCACTTTGCCCTGCCCCAGACTCCTTCCTCTGTCCTCTAGCCACTTGTTTTTTCGTTTACTTCAGCGCCTTGAGGGTTCTCTCTGATGCTGGACTGTTGCACAGCTCTTTCTACTGTTTAGGATGCTTTCCCACCCTGTCTCTGTCTCGAGGCTAATTCCTCAAACATTGAATCTCGGTTTTCTTAGGGAGGACGCCCCTGAACCCCTACACTAAGTCAGATCCCCTTGCTTAATAACCATTTGCCCTGCACCCTCCCCCACTCAGAGCACTCAACAGCACAGCAGTCACTTCTTACTCTAGAGCACTTTCTCTTTCCTTTGAGGCCAAAAAATTCCTCGAGGGCAAAATCAGTGACTTTTGTGCGTGCCATGGAGAACTTAGAACAGTCTGAAGTGGGTATGTAAATAATATTTAGTGAGTAGAATTGCCCAATAATAACGTTCTGGAAACGCGTCAGAACACAGTGAGAAGCCAAGAGGATCACAGATTTTAGAGTCTCCCTTTTTGTCCTCTGTCCATGTCCCAATTCTCGTACTTCCTCTTCTCTGTGGTGCTGCTCAGGGACGACCTACAGTGAGTCTCTGTTGCAACAGCAAGTTCTTTCCTTTTTCTGAGATTGGTATTGCTTTATTGCAGGGATCCACAAACTGCAGCCCAGACCAAAGCGGGCTAGCTGCCTGTTTATGAAGTTTTATTGGAACACAGTTGCACCTATTTATTTCCAAATTATTGATGGCTGCTTTCACTCTAGAAAAGCAGAATTGAACAGTTGAAACTGAAACCATATGGCCCACAAAGCCTAAAATGATCACCTTTACAGAAAAAAAAATTGCCAACCCCTGGTCTAGTATAAATACTTGAAATCATTTGGGTTTTTCCTATCATCTCATCTGAATGTAGTTTCTTTCCCTCCTTACAATCTTTTATCAGCTTTTACAATATAGAACTTATTCTTTCTAATAAAGAATTCAGGCCCTGGCTGGTGTGGCTTAGTTGGTTGGGCATCATCCTGGAAACCGAAAGGTCACCAGTTCAATTCCCAGTCACAGCACATGCCTGAGTTGCTGATTTGGTCCATGGTCAGGGCACCTTAGAAAGGCAGGCAACCAATCAACATTTGTCTCTCATATGAATGTCTCTCTCCCTCTCTTTCTCCCTCTCTTCTTCTTTCTAAAATAATAATAATAATGAGTAAATAGAGTTTTTTAAAAAAGAATTCAGAACAAAATAGCTGCTTCCTACTGTCATCTGCTGATAAGTATGTTCTGCTCCATGCAGTATCTCTTCCACCTTTGTTTTCTTTATAATAAAGATCATTTATTAAAAACAAAAATTAATGTTTTATTTATTAATTCCTCAATTAACCTTTTCTTTTCAGTTTTATTGAGATATAATAGACATACAACATTGCGTTTACTTCAGGTGTACAACATAATGATAGACAGGTAATCACAACAATGTTTAGTCAATGTCATTCCCTCCTCCGCATGTGTTCTTGCTCAACACATGTGGAGCAAGCACATTTCATTGCCCTTAGAATTTTTAAAAGATGGGTGGCACTCTCAGCTTCCTTTTGCAGGTTATATTCTTTTTTGAATTCTTTATGATCCCCTAAGATGAGTACTCACCCAAGGCCTCTCTTTGCAGCCACTATGATTTTTTTTCTTTGGGATCAGTTCCACTTGTGTTAGAATTTTATTTTTCAAAGTTACTTATACTTCATGATTGGATCTTCCCATTATACCTATAAGATTTTCTTTTTCAGAAATTTTCAAATTTTATCTTTGAAGTTCCTTTTTTTAAAAAAGATTTTATTTATTTTGAGATAGAGGGAAGGGAAGGAGAGAGGGAGAGAAACAACAATGAGCTGTGTCTCCCAACCCAGGCATGTGTCCTGACTGGGAATAGAACCGGCAATTTTTGGGTTCACAGGCTGGCACTCAATCCACTGTACCACACCAGCCAGGGCTATCTTTGAAGTTTTGAGAGGATGTCAGAAGCAGCTGAGATGTCCCTCCTCAGCAATTTTGGATTCTCAGATGAGAATTGACTCCACTGCCAGCATTCCCCACCAGTTTTCCCACGTGGTCAGCCCTGTAGTTTAAATTATGTCCCACAAAAAGATATGCTGACAGCCCTAAGCCCCAGTAACTCAGAATGTAACATTATTCGGAAATAAGGTCTTTACAATGAGGTCACAGGGTAGGTTCTAATCCATTATGACTAGTGTCTTTATAAGAAGAGAAATTTAGACACAGAGACAGGCACGCCAGAGAGAACACCACATAAACACGAAAGCAAAGATGGGGGTGATGCATCCACAAGCCAATGAACACCTAAGATTGGGAACAAACCGCCAGAAGCTAGTGGAGAGGCATGGAATGGATTTTTCCAGTCTTCAGAAGAAACCAACCCTGCTGACACCTTGATCTGGGACTTCTAGCCTCCAGAACTGTGGGACAATACATTTCTGTCCTGTAAGTCACCTAGTTTGTGGTACTTTGTTACAGCAGCCCTACCAAACTAACACAGTCAGAATTAGCCTCAAGATGTGAAACGGCAGGTTGATTCCAATATGAACTCCCTAATTTCTCCCAGCTCTGCTTGTTCTAGCTCCTCACATCAGAGTCTATTGTTATCTCACTAAATATTCTCAGACGTGAGACCTAACCTCCAGATATCTCTATTTCAGTAACTCCAAGGTACAGCTTAGGAATCTTTTATTAAGCACCACAGGCAATTCGGAGGCATGAGAAGCAGGAAGGATTTAATTGACTTTGTGTAGTTTAGTCTCCTTCCTGGTCCCAAGGCCTTAATACAACATCTAATAACAGATGGGCACACTTCTGCTGCAACCCTCAACCAGGGTCCAGGACCGCCAGTGCAGTCAGTGCTGCCTGACATTCCCCAGGTGCCGTTCTCAGGACCAGGTCTAGCTGGGGGCCTGCTATTCCCTCACACCCCTCCCAGTCCTTCCCCAGAGAAGAGCCTTGACGTTAGACCCCAGTCCAGTGGCTGAACCACTAAGCTCTGAGGACAAATCTTCCAAATGACAGATCACTTGCCTTTCTAGAGTACCCCCTACCCTCAATTTCTCACCAAGATACTCTAGTCAGGAAATATTTTCAGTAACCGGTACCAAGAAGAGCCCTCTCCTGCCCTCTAGATACTACATGTACCAACCTGACTGCATCTCCATAGCCAAGTTCAACACCCATTTGGGGACCCTTTGTACTACATTCTAAGTACATGGTGATGACTCAGACATGTCCCTCCTGGTTTTCGCATTAGGTTTAACATCTAATGGGAGATACAAAACAGAACACACACTCACGTAACTATGAGTACAAGGTTCTAGGGGCATAGAGGTGGAGCACCTGACCGAGGGTCTGGAGGTTTGAGAGGCAGGGAGAACAGCCTGGAGAAGCTCCCATTTAAAACTAAGACCAAAAAAAAAAAGAGTGTAGCAGAGGCACCACTAGAAATATTTTGGAGAAACTTATCTTTCCCAAAATGTCCACAATTCACCTCTGTCCACCCTAAGCTATCTAAAATTAAAAACTAACATTAACCAGGCCTGACCAGCATGGCTCACTTGACTGAGTGTTGTCTTGCAAAGTGAAGGTTTGCCAGCTCAATTCCCGGTCAGGGCACATGCCTGGGTTGTGGACCTGGTCCCAAGTTGGGATGTGTACAGGAGGCAACTCACTGTCAATTTTTCTCTCACACATCAATGTCTCTCTCCATCTCTTTCTCCCTCCCTTCTATTCTCTCTAAAAATAAATAAATAAAATCTTTTTAAAAAATTAACATTTTTTAAAAATATATTTTATTGATTATACTATTACAGTTGTTTCATTTTCCCCTCTTTATTCCCCTCCACCATGTTCACTCCCTTCCACCTGCATTCCCCTTCTTTGGTTCATGTCCATGGGTCATATATATGAGTTCTTTGGCTTCTACATTTCCTATACTATTCTTAACCTCCCCCTGTCTATCTTCTACCTACCATTTATGCTTCTTATTCCCTGTACCTTTTCCTCTCTCTCCCCACCCACTCCCCTGCTGATAACCCTCCATGTGATCTGCATTTCTGGGATTCTGTTCCTGTTCTAGTTGTTTGCTTAGTTTATTTTTGCTTTTGTTTTAGGTTCAGTTGTTAATAACTGCGAGTTTGTTGTCATTTTACTGTTCCTATTTTTTATCTTCTTTTTCTTAGATAAGTCCCTTTAATATTTCGTATAATAAGGGCTTAGTGATGATGAACATCTTGAACTTGACCTTATCTGGGGAGTACTTTATCTGCCCTTCCATGCTAAACGATAGCTTTGCTGGATAGAGTAATCTTGGATGTAAGTCCTTGCCTTTCATGACTTGGAATACTTCTTGCCAGCCCCTTCTTGCCTGCAAGGTTTCTTTTGAGAAAACAGCTGACAGTCTTATGGGCACTCCTTTGTAGGTTACTGTCTCCTTTTCTCTTGCTGCTTTTCAGAGTCTCTCCTCTTTAATCTTGGGTAATGTAATGATGATGTGCCTTGGTGTGTTCCTCCTTGGGTCCAACTTCTTTGGGACTCTCTGAGCTACCTGGACTCCCTGGAAGTCTATTTCCTTTGCCAGATTAAGGAAGTTCTCCTTCATTATTTGTTCAAATAAATTTTCAATTTCTTGGTCTTCCTCTTCTCCTTCTGGCACCCCTATGATTCGGATATTGGAACGTTTCAAGACATCCTGGAGGTTCCTAAGCCTCTCTCCATTTTTTTGAATTCTTGTGTCTTCATTGTGTTCTGGTTGAATGTTTCTTTCTTCCTTCTGGTCCACACTATTGATTTGAGTCCTGGTTTCCTTCCCATCACTGTTGGTTCCCTGTACATTTTCCTTTATTTCACTTAGCATAGCCTTCATTTGTTCATCTAATTTGTGACCGTATTCAACCAATTCTGTGAGCATCCTGATTACCAGTGTTTTGAACTGTGCATTTGCTAGGTTGTCTCTCTTCGTCACTTAGTTGTATTTTTTCTGGAGCTTTGATCTGTTTTTTCATTTGGGCCATATTTTTTTTGTCTTGGTATGACTGTTATGTAGTAAGGGGCAGAGCCTTAAGTGTTCACCAGGTCGGGGCCACCCACGTTGCTGCGTTGTGCCACTGTATGTGGGAGAGGGGCCCAAGAGGGAACAGTGCTGCCTGATCCACTCTCTGACGGTTTTCAGTCACTTGCCCTGCCACCCACAATCAAATTGGGTCCTTCTGGTGCTGATTCCCAGGTGGGTGGATTGTGTACATTCTAGGACCCTATGGGTCTCTCCAACGAGCTCTCCTGTAAGGCTGGGAGTTTCTCCCACTGCTGCTGCCTCAATCCCCACAGGTGTTTTCAGTCAGGGGTTTGAGGCTTTATTTCCCTTCGCTGGAACTCTGGGTTGTGTGGTCTGTCTCGCTCCCCAGTTGTTCCTCCCAGTTTATCTGTACATGGGTGTGGGACCACTTGGTCTGCCAGCTGCCACCTCACCCGGTCCACCAGCTGCCACCTTGCCACTAGTCCTCTCCACCTGGGCTGTCCATCTCCACCCCTCCTACTGCTCTGGGTGAGTGTTTCTTCTTTAACTCTTTGGTTGTAGGACTTCCATACAGTTCAATTTTCTGTCAGGTCTGGTTGTTTTTTGTTTCTAAATTTGTTGTTGTACTTCTTTTGGTTGTGCAAGGAGGCACAGTATGTCTACTTACACCTCCATCTTGGCCAGAAGTCTCTAAAAATTAACATTAACTAATATTCAACAAATACCAAATGCAGTTCTAAGCACTTGACAGTCATTTACTCATTTAATCATCATGAGATCCCTGTATGGTAGGTATTATTATTATTCTAGGTTTGTATGTGGGGAAATTGAGGTACACAGAGTTTAAGAACCTTGTCCAAGATCACAAAGCTAAGTGGTGCTACTGGGACTTGAACTCAGGCAATCTGCTTTCAGAATCCATGCTTTTATCCACCTTTCTCACAGAGTTTTTCTATTACGCCAGGCCGCTTTGAACCAGGTCTTCTAGCATCACTGTATCCACCTGCTTCCAACTCACAGCCATCCTACAACCCTTGCTCTGGAGAAATTTTTGAGTGCCCCCAGAGATGGGCCAAACAAAGGCAGGAAGTGCTGGGGACTGGGAGGAGAGGGAGCTCTTTAAGCCCAAAAGCCAGGGTGAGCATAATGTTTTCTAGTAAGAACAAGTAGGTAGAGAGGTAGATAAGGCTCAAGGGTTTCCCAGCCCCAATTCTGCCACATTAGGAGAATCTCAGAACAGAGGAAAGGCTGACAGATGACTAACATCAGTCATATTTAAGAACATGTCCCCTGTCCAGGGAAGCATCCCCAGATGTGCATGAGGGGAGGGCAAAGTCTGGGTGGATGAGCTGCAACTGACCTTCAGCCCATCTGTTCCTCATTCAGTCTCTGACTTTCTACCCTCATCTTTTCTCTCTTCATGTCCCCAATTTCTCTTCTGTTCAACTCAACCAGCCTCACAAACCACAGCATACACTTATTATTGCCTGCACTTTTTCAAATTCTATTAGGCAGTCTCTTTAAATGGGCGTAGCTCAAGTATTTTTTTAAAATATATTTTATTGATTATGCTATTACAGTTGTCCCAGGTTTTTCTCATTGCCTCCTCCATCTGATATCCCCATTCCCTCTAGCATTCCCCCCACTTAGGTCATGTGCATATAACTTCTTAGGCTTCTCCATTTCTTATACTATTCTTAACAACCCCCTGTCTATTTTGCACCTACCAATTATGCTTCTTCATCCCTGCACCTTCCCCCCCCATTCTGCCCCTTCCCCCTCCCAGCTGGTGACTCTCCAAATGATTTCCATATCTATGATTCTGTTCCTGTTTGTTGTTTTCTTAGTTTATTATTTTAGATTCAGTTGTTGATAGTTGTGAATTTGTTGCCATTTTACTGTTCATAGTTTTGATCTTCTTTTTCTTAAATAAGTTCCTTTAACATTTCATGTAATAGTGGCTTGGTGATGATGGACTCCTTTAGCTCTAGCTTGTCTGGGAAGCACTCTATCTGTCCTTCCATTCTAAATGATAGCTTTGCTGGATAGAGTAATCTAGATTGTAGGTCCTTGCTTTTCATCACTTTGAATACTTCTTGCCAGTCCCTTCTTGCCTGCAAAGAATCTTTTGAGAAGTCAACTGACAGTCTTATGGGAACTCCTTTGTAAGTAACTCTCTGCTTTTATCTTGCAGCTTTTAAGATTCACTCTTTATCTTTAACTTTCGGCATTTTAATTATGATGTCCTGTGGTGTGGTCCTCTATGGGTACAACTTGTTTGAGACTCTCTGTGCTTCCTGGTCTTATATGTCTATTCACCAAATTAGGGAAGTTTTCTTTCATCATTGTTTCAAATAAGTTCTCAATTTCTTGCTCTTCCTCTTCTTCTGCCATCCCTATGATTCAGATGTTGGTACACTTGGAGACGTCCCAGGGCACCTTGTACTATCTTTGTTTTTTTAATTCTTTTTTTCTTCTTGCTGTTGTAGTTGAATGTTTATTTCTTGTTATGTTCCAAATTGTTGACTTGAATCCTGGCTTCATCCCTTTCACTGTTAGTTCCCTGTAGATTTTTCATTATTTCACTTAGTGTAACCATCATTTCTTCCATACAGCTCAATTTTCTGACAGTTCTGGGTGTTACTTGTTTTGAGGTTTAATTTTAATTTTTTCTGTGGTTGTGTGAGGAGGCGTGTTTACCTACACTTCCATCTTAACCAGAAGTCTCAAGTCTTAAGAACAAAGGCACAGCCCTGCACTGCCCTTTCCTCACTCCTGAACAGTTCAGATGGTTCTTACAGACAGCTTGCAGGGAAATTTAATTCCAAATCCTGGCTGGAATTAAATAACAAAAGGCTTCTAGAAATCTAGGTTTCATACTGACAACTGAAGAACTTAAGATATGGCATAAGACTGAGCACAAAGACTGTTCTCCAGTCCTAGGCATTTGGACTTGCCTGTGATGTAAGTCTGATCTTCGGAAAAATGCTCTCTTGAACTTCTGGGTTATATCTTCATATTTAAGGAACTATCAAACAGTACAACGTGACTGATAATATGTAGAATGAATGGTAAAGAGGAAAAGCAATAATTTCTTCACCAAATGAAAGAGGAGATATTAATTGGAGGAACACAATCTGGCCCTGATTGAAAGTAAATTACCAGCTGATTAGACAGTTGCAAACACAGGGAGAGAAGCCTCAACAGGCAGCTGGATTTTGTAAGGAAGAGGAAAATTAGAGAGGGCAAAGGAGATCCTGAGCACAGGCAGGGCTCAGCACAGAGGAATAGTGGCAGCTCTGTGTGTCCAAGATTACAGAGCAGGAAGAGATTTGTAGGAAGTGTTTTGTAGATGGAACCTGCATCAAAGCGTAGCTCCCCGCTCCCACTCAGCTAGCCCCACCTCCCAGAGAGCCTGAAAGTGTTAAACAGCCAAACCCATATCCGGTAGCAGTTAGGCAGGCATTTGTTCTTGCAACACAGGAAGTGTCAATGATTTCTGTCTAGAGGGGGAAACCTGTTCTAGGTTATACTCAATCTGAAAGCTTCTTGCTTTCTACCAGAAAGCTAGGGACTTAAAAACCACTCTCATCCCAGCAGCCTACAGGGACAGTGTCCAAGCAGATCTCAGTGGGAGGTTCCATTCATTCCTCCAAATAGCAACTGGGCCAGTTTCTGCAGAGAACAAGTAGTGAAAGGAGCAAGTAACCCCATGAACTGGGAACTCTGTAATAAGTAGTGGAGTTCAGGACAAGGAAGGACAGAATAGTGTCCTTTGTGCACACCAAAAGAGATCCCTTCTTCCTCTGTAAATATGAGGAGAAAGCCCACGGGGCCTAGGAGGAGGTGACTGATTGGGGCAGAAATGGTGAAAGAGAAGGAGGATGACTGTGATTTTTGCTTTGGTGATGGGTGTGAATTTAGCTGAGAACAGACAGTACATGCCTTAATCCCATGGGTGTTATTGTTTCCATAGCCCCGAGTCCTGCCCTATCAGCTTCTGTAGTCCCCAAGCAAGTCAGCCAGGTGCTCTCATGGTCTAAGGAGAGAATACAGAAAGAATATATTGCTTCTAGGTTCACTCAGCCACCAGCAACAGTCCACCCTGTTGTCTTTGGGTTCTAGCTCTCAGGCCCCGGATATGCCTCTCATTCAGAGTGAGCTCTTGGAGGACAACAGACCCAATGATCACATCAGCTAGAGTTTGCTCCACTAGAAAAAACCATTCCATTCTAAAATAAAGATAACTGGGGAGGAGCTGAGGAAGAGGTCTTCTCTGAGCTTGGATAAAGTCATTTCTTAGCCAGCTCAGACTAAGGCTATCAGTAATTCCCTAATGTGGAAGTGTCTTTAGTTACAACACACAGGATGCTACTTGAAGTTTATTGTGCAGACACCACATTTAAATATTAACTGATACAATTAACTGTTTAGTTACCTGGATAGAGTTCTCATTCCTAATGAGAGCTTTGTAATTTCAAAAAATCTTGTAATTTCAATAAGTCTTGTGAATGCCTCTATAAAATTCAGAGTTAAATAACATATAAGTCATCTGTGATACACAAAACTCTCACCTGTAGTCAAGATTCCCTGATCTGAAGGCAAATTCCAGGTAAGTAGTGCCTCTTATCAAAGGCTCCTTTAACAATGCTTGCAGCCATCAGGATGTGACTCCCATCACAAAAGCCACTATAAATCAGATCACTAAAGGGGCACACGTAATTTAGACTGGCAAGGAAAGAATTCAGAGATTTTTTTTAAAGCTAGTTTGGGGCCAACTTCGGATGAAGACAGATGTGGAATTGGGTCCACTTTGTCTGGTGTTAATTAAAATAAAGGTTAACATGCCAAATATCGGGGTCACTGACTACAAAAAAAGACAACAGATTGGAGAACTAATGGGTGTGACTAGGAGGAAGTGGTCCACTGAAGAAAGGGACACAAAAACAAGAGGCCCTACTGCTGAGAGCTTGTTCTCTAGTGGATGGGAAATACGAAGAGAACAGAAAAGGAGAGTGAGGAGCAGGGAGGGTGTTTAAAGTCCCACAAAACCGTCCTCTTTCGTACCATTGTCGCTTCTTTCCCTGCACTCAGAATGACTCATGACGATGTTGGTGAGAGGTGCATTTTTAATAATCCCGCAAGTTCATTAAATCTTCCTTCTCTAGCAGTGTAGAATCAATTTCATTGAAGGAAACACTTGGTTCTCACAGACTCAAAAAAGAACAGCCTACCTCTCTTAAGACATCTCTATTTTGTTTTCCTAAAACAAAGAGTATAAATCCAAAAAAAACCTATGGTGGGCCCCAAAGCAGCCAGTTCAGAGCATTAAGTCTCCTTAGATTCCAGGATTCTAGAAGGAACAAAGTTTATTAGTGAATCTTGCACCAACTCCAGATGCCCAACTTTTCCATATAGAGTTTTTCTCTGTTGCCAGAAAAGAAGTTGTGTTGGCTGGAAGTAAAAATATATCCCAGGCAAGAAACCTTTAACAACGTATTACTTTAGAGCTGCTTTGTTTAAAACTTGCTCCCCAGAAATTCTGCAGCAAGAAAAAAAAATTGTCTTCTCTTAAAACTGATTCATTCTAATGCAATTCTTATTAAAATCTCAGCAAGCTTCTATGCAGGTTTAGACAAACTTATTCTAAAATTTATATGAAAGGCAAAGGCCCTAAGATAGCCAAAACAATTGTGAAAAACAGGAATTGGGAGGAGACACAATATTAAAGCCTGACCCATAACTGCAGTATCAAGACAGGGTGGCACTGATGGAGGGAATAGGCACACAGACCAGTAGAACAGAATAAGAACCCAAACACAGAGCCACACACATATGTCAATCAATTTTTGACAATGGAGTAAAAGCAATCCAGTGGAGAAAAAATAGCCTTTTTAATTGTGCTGGACCTAAACCTTACACCTAATACAAAATTAACTCAAAATGGGTCATAGATTCACATGTAAACCCTATAACTATAACATTTCTAGAAAAAAAGATAGGAGAATATCTCTGTGGCAGAGGACTAGGCAGGGTTCTTAGACTTGATACCAAAAGCATGATACATAATAATAAAAAATTTATAAATTGGACCTCATCAAAATGAAAAACTTTTGCTCTATAAAAGATCCTGTAAAAAGAATAAAAAGGCAAATTAGAAACTAGGAGAAAATATTCACAAATCACATATCCAACAAAGGCCTGAATTTAGAGTATATAAGAACTCTCAAAATGCAACATTATTAAAAAAAATGGGTCCAAGACATCCTTCAGTACCATGCTTACATGTTGTGTGGACCACCTGACTTAAGGCCATGAGGTAGGGAGGGACAGGGGATGGACAGAGGAGGCCTTGGTAAATACAAATTTGTCTGCTTCACTACAAAAATTCTGATTTGAGTGGGACCTGAGAAATCTGCATTCAAAACAAGCCCTCGGGATTTTTTTTTTTTTCTTACTGAAGTTTGAGAACTCCCACTGCTGTTTAATCTAACAAACTATAAGAAATAGCTAAAGACTTCAGGTCAAGGGGGTGACATAAGTAAATATGGCTCGCCTCCTCAAACAACCACATCAAAATTACAACTAAAATATAGAACAGTCATAAATTGAGTTGACTTTTCACAAAGATGGCACCCAAAGTGAAGAAGGAAGCCCCTGCCCCTCCCAGAGCCGAAGCCAAGGCAAAGGCTTTGAAGGCAAAGAAAGCAGTGCTAAAAGGCATCCACAGCCACAAGGAAAAAGAAGATCTTCACACCACACTACCTTCCAGAGGCCTAAGACACTGTGGTTCTGAAGACAGCATAAATACCCTCGGAAGAGCTCCCCTAGGAGAAACAAGCTTGACCACTATGCTATCATCAAGTTCACCTTACTACGGATTCAGCCACAAAGATAGAAGACAATAATACACTTGTGTTCATTGTGATATCAAGGCCAACAAGCTCCAGATCAAACAGGTTGTGAAGAAGCTCGATGATAATGACCTGGCCAACAGGCCTGATGGAGAGAAGAAGACCTATGTTTGATTGGCTCCAGACTCTGATGTTTTGGATGTTGCCAACATAATTGGGATCATCTATACTGAGTCTAGCTGGCTAATTCTAAATATAAAAATTTTATACTACAAAAAAAGAAAAAGGAATCAAGTTGAATAGAATTCTGACAACTATGAAATTAAAGAAACCACAGCCATCCAGACCCATAGGTGGGGTAGAGGTGTATAACGGGCTGGATCCACATCCAAGTGTGGTATATAAAAATTTGGGAGCGATATCTCAGAAGTGAGGAAACCCAGACACACACCAGACCCCCAGCCTAGGGTTCCAGTGCCAGGAAGATAAGTCCCCATACCATCTGGCTGCAAAAACCAGTGGGGATTGAGTTGGTGGGAGAAACTTCTGAAGTCCCAAGGAGTCCTTTTAAAGAACTCACACATGGACTTACTCAGACTCACTCCCTCTGAGCTCCAGCACTAGGGTAGCAACTTGAAAGGCACCAGTGGCAGACAGGGACGAACTGAAGTGTCCGGCATCAAGGTGAGAGCTAGAGGACAGCTTTCTCCCAGACAGAAAGGCAGGCAGAGGCCATTGTCCCTTTACTGAGCCCTCCCCCCAAACAGCCACAGAGCCAGCAAGAACCATATTTAAGACTCCATTGCCCTGGCTAACATATTTGCCCCGCCCTGGAGATCCCCTGAGATTCCGTCCCACCCAACTTACAGGCTCACCCACACTGTTAACTATGACTTTCCCATATGAGTGGCTAGTATTGGCTCATGTTTCACAATTTCCTAATCCTATCAAACAAGTAACAGCTAGCCCCAGCAAGCCTCCAGTGCCTGTACCCCTTACTAAGTGATTCAGGCCCAGCACTAGCAATAGCCAGTCTAGATTCACAGCTTGGCTGCACCTGGGAATCTCCTAGCCCAGCACAAGTAGCAGCCATCTCAGATTGCTTCACAGCTCATGCAGAGTGGCCCCAGGCAGAACACACGGGGACTGCTTTTAGCCTGCACCACCCAGGAAACTGCAAAACCTGTGCACCCAGTGGACAGCTACACACCATGTTGAAGCACCACCACCTTGACCCTGCACAGCTGATCCTCTGCAGAGGGTGGAGGTTGAAGTCAGTGGTCACAGCCAGTCCTTGTAGCTGAATGGCCTGGGTAAATCCCTTCCATTGATCTGCCAACAGCATCAAGGCACAACTATAAGAAGAAGGTGTATTCAGCCCATACAAAGGGCACACCTCAAATACCCAGCTTGGGTGATAGAGGAGGCTGTGCCACTGGACCATATAGGATACCTACTGCATTAGACCACTTTACTAAGACAGGGAGTCATAGCAGCTCTACCTAATACATAGAAACAAGCACAGAGAGACTGCTAAAGTGAGGAGACAAAGAAACATGGCCCAAATGAAAAAACAGATCAAAACTCCAGACAAAGAACTAAATAAGGTGGATATAAGCAATCTATCAGATGCCGAGTTCAAAATACTGGTTATAAGGATGTTCAAGGAACTTAGTGAGGACCTCAACAGCATAAAACAGATCCAGTCAGAAATGATGGATACACTAATTGAAATAAAGAACAATTTATAGGGAAACAACAGTAGTGTGGATGAAGCCAAGAATCAAGTCAATGATTTGGAACATAAGAGGTCAAAAAACAACCAAGCAGAACAATGAGAAGAAAAAAGAATTCAAAGAAATGAGGATAGTGTAAGGATCCTATAGGACAACTTTAAGCAACTCAACATTCACTTCATAGGGGTGCCAGAAGGATAAGAGAAAGAACAAGAAATTGAATATCTGTTTGAAAAAATATAGCCCTGGCTGGTGTGGCTCAGTGGATTGAGTGCCAGCCTGAAACCGAAGGGTTACCTGTTAGATTCCCAGTCAGGGCATATGCCTGAGTTGTGGGCCAGGTCCCCAGTAGGGGGCATGTGGGAGGCAACCACACATTGATGTTTCTCTTTCTCCTTTCCCCTCTCACTAAAAATAAAATCTTTTAAAAAAGAAAAAATAATGAAAGAAAATGTCCCTAATTTGGTGAAGGAAATAGACATACAAGTCCAGGAAGCTCAGAGAATCCCCAACAAGATGGATGCAAAGAGGCCCACTCCAACACACATCATAATTAAAATGCCAAAGGTTAAAGATAAAGAGAGAATTTTAAAAGCAGCGAGAGTAAAGCAGTTAATTGCCTACAGGGGAGTTCCCATAAGACTGTCAGCTGATTTTTCAAAAGAAACTTTGCAGGCTAGAAGGGATTGGCAAGAAATATTCAAAGTCATGAAAAGCAGGACCTACAGCCAAGATTACTCTATCCAGCAAAGCTGTCATTTAGAATTGCAGGATAGATAAAGAGCTTCCCAGACAAGAAGAAACTAAAGGAGTTCATCATCACCAAACCATTACATAAAATGTTAAAGGAACTTATTTAAGAAAAAGAAGATCAAAACTATGAAGAATAAAATGGCAATAAATACACATCTATAAACAATTGAATCTAAAAACAAACTAAGCAAACAAGAGAAGCAGAGAGAGCATCATGGATATGGACAGGATTTTGATGGTTGCCAAGGGGGAAGGCAGTGTAGGGGAATCCGTGAAAAGGTGAGGGGACTAAGAAGTACAAACAGGTAGTTACAGAATAGCCATGGAGTATAAAGTACAGTATAGAAAATGGAGTAGCCAAAGAACTTACACACATGACCCATGGACATGAACAATGGTGTGGTGATTGCCTAGGGAGTGAGGGGTTCTGGGTGGAGGAGGGCAAGGGAAAAAAATTGGGACAACTGTAATAGCATAATCAATAAAATATAATTTAAAAAAACTTAACCACTAATATCTACTGTGGGCTGGAAGCCAACATAAATTGTCCATTAACACATATTTTTTGTGATATTGTTACAATAACACAAGCTAGGGAAAGGAAAATGTTATGAAAATCATAAAGATAAAATGTATTTACAGTGTTTATTGAAAAAAATCCACCCCTAAGTGAACCTATAAGTTTAAACCTGTGTTGTTCAAGGGTCAACTGTAATATAATCTTATATGTCAAGTATATCTCACTTTTTTAAATAAAATTTTAAAGATGAAAAAAAAAAGAAATATCTGCATTAGAAAGAAAGCCAGGCCCAGGCCACTTGTGTCCTGAAGGGACAAACAAGGACAGGGACTATCAATGAACCAGAAGTGTAATGAACAATGTTTTCTAAGAAGCGTCCACTCTGTAAACGTATCAGTGTGTGAATAAAATGATGAAGAACTCCCTCCCCCTCAGATCACACACACATTCAATTGGAGAGATATATAAAAAGTTCTCAGAGCCATGTTGCTCGAAGGGTATGGTGCCCCTCAAGACATGTTCAAAAGGGGGTGTGAGAGGCCAAGAGAGACCCTGTTCTCTGAGACCAGGGCATGGACTTTGGCAAAGTGGGAGACAATCATTTCACAACTGAACCCACATCTTTGGAGCCCATGTGAGCTGGGCCTGGGGGGAACCCACAGACGGGGACTGGCTGTTGCTGATGGGGAAGACCTGCCTCGGGGTCTCTAAGATCACTTTCTTTTACCACCTTTCCCTCCCACTCACCCAAAATCTATACACAGGTTTAGGGATTAAGGAACAGCTCCTTCTCAGCAAGCTACCAAATAGTTTGTGCTTCTCTCTTCCCCATTTGCTTCCAACCATTCACAGGTAGCAAAAGGAGAGCCTCAGGACAAGGCAGCATGATGCAGTGCAGGCACAGGTGGAAGCCAGGTCTGTCTGAGCACCTGGTGAGTAAGAGGGCTCTGAGCGCATCTCTGAGAAGTATGGACAGGGGCCAGCCTGGCAAAGAGAACAAAAAACTGCCCTGGGAAGAGTGAGGTAGGTAGGTAGCTGTCACCCCATCAAAGAGTGAAGTGGTCTTGTAAGATAAGACCACCCTAAAGAGATGCTGGCCCGGATGGGATGACGAACAGATCTTTGTCCCTCACCTCATCTGATTCAGGCACCTGGGCTTCTGAAACAGCTTTTTCTGCCCAGCAGGACTCCTAAGTGGCTTTCCAGTTTCCCTGCACAACCCAGGTCCCTGGGATTTCCATCCTTTGCTCATTTGTATTGTATCTCCTCGCCATCAAAACTGATGTAGGCTAATAGATACTGATACTGTATACTGATTAGTATAATAGAAACAGAGACACCAGTTCACTTCTGTTCACCTCATTATTTGTTTCTCTTTGGGGTTGAAGCCAAGCAACAAACATTAACATCCCCCTGCAGAACAGGCACACACAGGCACATGGCAGCCTGCTCACATGCACCACACTCATGGAGGCACACACATATGTGCATATAACCACACATATGTGCCCACATGTGTACACAGGTATTTGCTCACTTAATGTACACATTCATGCACACATACCTGCATCCATCCATGCATATACCACCTATATGCACATACACACCCATACACACATTGACATATAAGCTCACATACAGCTGCTCCAGCCAGAGGACAAGTTGGAGTTTGGCTGACTAGGGGCACCTACAATAACTCCTGCCAGCTCCTGGTTGCTGCTGGCATTTTGTAGGCAGCTGTTTCCTCTTCCTGCCCTCCTGTTCCCCAGGCCACCTTGGCATCCGCTCTGTAATTCATCCTTACATCTTAGGCCCCGCTTCTTGCTGTTGTCAAGAGTGGGAGACCTCCCAGTGAAGATCAACTGTTCTAAACCCAAGCTCCCATGAAGCAATCCAGGCACTAATGCGACTTGCATTTTTTAAGGCACATATTGTATTTTTTATTTTTTAATTAAGTTTATCAGGGTGACATTGATTAATAAGAGCACCCAGGTTTCAAGTGCACATTTCTATGATACATGATCTGCATATTGCATTGTGGGCCCACCACCCATAGTCACATCAGCTTCTGTCACCATATATTTGGTCCCCTTCACCCTTTACTCTCCCCCCTCTTCCTTCTGGTAACCAGCACACTGTTATCTGTGTCTATGAGTTTCAGTTTTACATCCCATGTATGAGCGAAATCACACAGTTCTTAGCTTTTTCTGCCTAACTTGGGTTTTAAATAGCAGCACTGCCCTCCGTGGGTGTGAAGCAGTCTGGGCTCCAACTGAAACAGGGAAGCCCTCTAGTGGCCATGGCGGAGGTGATAACAAGCCTCGAGGGCTCCAGGACTGCAGGTCCCACTGGCTCTTCTGGAAGAAACACATCTCTACATTGCCCCCACCCCAGCTCTGGCAGTATCCATGCTTGGCTGTGCTGCTGTATGTAGTCTGTCCCCTGGGTCCACTGCCTCCAACCTCTGTGTCCAATTCATCATGCATGTTGCTGCCAAATTTGTCCTCCACATATTCATTGTGTTTTTTTAAAGATTTTATTTATTTTTAGTGAGAGGGGATAGGAGAAAGAGGAGAGAAACATCAATGTGTGGTTGCCTCTCGCACACCCCCTACTGGGGACCTGGCCTGCAACCCAGGCATGTGCCCTGACTGGGAATCTAACTAGTGACCCTTTGGTTCTTAGGCCTGCACTCAATCCACTGAGCCACACCAGCCAGGGTTATTTTTTATTTTAAATTTACCTTATTGATTCGAGAGAGAGAGGAAGGGAGGGAGAAAGAGAGGGAGAGAAACATCGATGTGAGAGAAAAACATTAATTGGTTGTCTCTGCACATGCCCTGACTGGGGACCAAACTCACAACGCAGGCACATGTCCCGACTGGAAATCAAACCCACGACCTTTTGGTTTGCGGGACAACTCCCAACCACCTGAGCCACACCAACCATGAGGGAGGATACTCATTGTTTCATGGTCTATATTCTCTATTTGAGAATCTTGCAAGCTTCCCCAGTGACAGAGAACAGATCAGTGGTTGCTGGGAATTAAGGTTTGGGAAGAGTTGACTACAAAGATGCAACATGAGAGGACAAACAGGACGGGGGGAGCAGGTTGATGGAAATGTTTTATATTCTGATTGTGGTGGTTACACAAATCTATGCATGTATTAAAACTCAGAGAACTATATACCAAAAAAGTAAAGTTAATATAAAAATAAAAAAATAAATTTTATAAAACCTCAGAAGCAAACACATGGTTTAATCTCATCCAGTTCAGGAAAAGGTAAGTGACATCATTAATTCAAATAAAGATATTGCTCACCTCTTATGTACAAGGCACTGAGCTAGGCAAAAAGGAAACAGAACCTAGTGATGGAGCATTAGCTTTGCAATCTGCTAGAGCTAAAACTGAGCCACAGGTTTACTCCTTATGAAATGTGTGTTCAGGTTGCTGAACATCTCTGAGCTTTAGTTTATGAAGACAGTAAAACACAGAGTATGAACACAGTAGGAGGTCACATGGCGACTATAATTATTAGCATAGAATTGCTAATGATAAAGCTGCTGATGCCGATAATAATGATGACTATCCAGAATTTAACCACACTCGGCATGTCCACCGCCACCATCCTGGTTGAAGTCTCTGTTACCTCCTGCAATAGCTTACTAACTGGTCCTCTTGTGTCCACCCTAAAGTCTGTTCTCAACCCAGCAACCAGAATGATCTCTTTAAAATGTAAGCCAGATTACGTCACTCATCTGCTTAAAGGCCTGCTGTGGCTCCCCATTTCACTCAGAGTAAAAGCCAAAGCCTTCCCCGTGTCCTAAGTGACCCTGTATGCTCTGGCTCTACTAGCCTGTCTCATGTTACCTTCCATTGCTTCCCACCTCCTTCACTCCACGTCTTCCACGTTGGCCTGTCACCTTGACTTGAACACACCCGGCATTTCAGCCTTTGCACTGGCTCATCCCTCTGCCTAAAACGCTTTCCTCGTTTGCTTGCATTGCTCATTCCTGCACCTTCTTCATGACTTTGCTAGGACATTGCCCTTTCAAATAGAGGAAAAAAAGCTTAAATCTTGACCACTGTGTTGAACGTTTTAACCTGCTCCACTTTCCCGCAGTGTTAATAATCCCCGTTGTCTTGCTGTACTCTTTCTTTTCCTTACCTCTCACCTCCTTCTGAAAAACAAAACTAAACACTGGCAGGTGGTTATCTCACAGATTGCTGGTGGGAGTGTAACTTGGTACAACCACTTTGGAAACCTTCTAGAGAGTGTCTATTAAAGCTAGATACCCTATTCTACTCCTGCATGTAAATCCAGCAGAAAGAGTACTTCTAGTCATTAAAAGACATGTAGAAGAATGTTAATAGCAGTTTTACTCATAATATCTCCAAACTGAAAAAGAACTCAACTCAGTATTTCAAACAATGAAATAATACATAGCAATAAAAATAAAGAAGTATTGATATCCTTAACAATATGAATGAATCACAAATAATATTGAGCAAGAGAATTCACAAACACAAGAGAACATTTTATATGATTTAATTGATTTGAAGTTCAAGAAAGGCAAAGACTTCAATAATAGAGGTCAGAATAGAGCAACTTATTTCCCTAATGGGGAGGTAACTTAATCTCTCTGAAAAAAATAATAATATCTATCTTGCAGGCCTGGGAGAATTACAGATAATGTACAGTATCTAACATCTATACCAGCTCCTAGCACAGAGTATTGGATAAATAAATGATGACTTATATTCACATATACCCAATACATGTTAGTTTATTAATAATTGATCAGTAAATAATAGTTTTCCTGATATGCAACTGAAAAGTTCCAGTTGCATATACCATTAGTTGCCCCTCTATACCTATTCCCCTTTTCTTCATTCTTGCTAGATCCATATTTTTGTTCGGGGAAGCCATATGCCCCATCCAGAAAGATGAAGGATGACAAAGCCAGTCGTGCAAGTCCCACTCACCCTTGACTACCACCCACTTTTCCAATTCCCTGTCACACCTAGGGATACCAGGTACCCAGTACAACCAGTGAGACCTAAAGAGGAATTCTGATGGGAAATTGTTTAGAAAAGATTTCTCCTCCTCGCTAAAAGCAGAAAGGCAGACGCAGTTTTTCACTGCGCCTTATTCTCTGCCTTTGGACAAATGATGTGTGGAGCTGTAGCAACCATCTTTTGACCATGAGAATCAATGACAAGAACTCAGGCTCCCCGAACAGCAGCGTTATCAAACCACCTACCGACAGGCTTTTTGTCCTATGACTTCATTAAATATCTTCATTGTTTAAGCCACCGTTAGCTGAGAATTGTGTCCAGCTGAAATTATTCCTGTGACTGTTCCTTTATGGAATACAAGTGTACAAAAGAGAATCCTTCAATTGACCACTAAGGCTTTTTACCCTACTGTCCCTGATTTTCCCAGTGTCTGAGCACAACCCATCCCTTCATGATTCCTTCATGAGTCTCCTCCTTGCTATAAAAAAGAAGAAAATTTTACCCTTTGTGACAGTATGGATGGACCTGGAGAACAATATGCTAAGTGAAATAAGTCAGAGAAAGACAAATACCATATGATTTCACTCAAGTGTGGAATCTAATGAACAAACTGCACTGACAAGGAAGATGGGGAGACTCATTGATGGAAAGCAGGATGACAGCTGGTGGGGGGGTGGAGTTTAGAGGGATGGAGGGACTGAGCAAAAAGGAAAAAAACCTCATGAACATGGACAACAGTGTGGTGATTGTTGGGGACAGGGGAGCATGAGGGGACTAAATGGTAATGGAAAACAATACAATAAAGATGAAATCTTCCTCCAAAAAGAAAAAACTTGGTGAGATAGCGAGAAACATTGATTGTTGTTCCTCTTATTTATGTATTCATTGGTTGCTTCTTGTACGCGCCCTGACCAGGGATTGAACTTCCAACCTTGATGTAAGGAGCTACCTGGCCAGGGCCAAGTATCCTCCTTCTAGTTTATTGAAACACCTTCATTCTCTAAGGTGTCTGTCTGAACACACCAATGAGGTTAGTAACTTTCCTCAGGTCTTGAGGCTAAGGAATAAAAGTTAACACTTAGGAAAATCCTATTCAGTTTCTTACTTTTGTTGGAGGTTAGCAAATTGCTAAATTCTGGTGGTAACTCATACTGACCTGCATTTGCTCACAAACACGCCCGTGTGCCAACCCCCTAGATATAAATGTGCTGTGTTCAGATGGCTCATCCAAACACAGCTCTTCTCTGATTGACGGCGTAGATTTGCCTTGAAGTTAATGACGTTCCAGGCTTGCACAGTCCCCTTGCAAGGCCCTGTTTGGGGACCAAGCAAAGTGATTGCATGAGCATATATGCTTTTGTAAAACTTGTTAAGATATGTCAGCCACAATCAGTGAAGACCTGTATCTCTTTCCTCTCCCCTTACCCCCCAATTCCTCTCTGTTACACTTGTCCTTCTGTAGGGTAGAGTTAGACCATGGGCTGTTTGGGAATTGGCTGAGCAGAAGATGAGTTGAAGATACTTGAAGTCTAGTTTCCGAAGGTTATATTTTTGTGGTGACTTTCACATCTAGTTAGATTATGCTAGCTATTCTGGTGCAGGTATGGCTTCCAGCAGTGCCCCACTGCCTGCTTTGGCAGTGCCAGAGGTCATGTTGTGAGATTCACGTGACCTATGGCTCTGGGCTTTGGAAGTATGTGGGTATTGACGGAGAAACAAGTTTTCAAAAGTATGAAGCCAGAAGGTAGTCTGTTGAAGACTCTGCCAGTCTTCAGATGTGTAAAATTATAAGCACAGGATTTGATTCTCACAGATGCCTTGTCAAAATAGAAGTTCTGTTCTGCCAGGCATATACTCAATAAGCAATGCATCCAATTAGAAATCCATAATATAGTTTTTCTTTCTTAATGGAAGTCATACAAAATAGAAATTACCAGAATTCCCACGTTTGGGTCACAAACTAGTGCCAGTTCCACATGGACTATGTATATTTTTTTAGTCATATATTTTTTAATTTCAACATATAGGATCACATCACATTTGAAGAAAATCAGCAGTTTTAGACAAAATGGGATGACAGATTACCCATGAGTGAAACACAACAACCTAGGGAAATAATAGAGTGACAAAAACCACTCTACACATTTATAAACAAATCAACATATTAATATATAATATAGGAATAATGGGATTATATAATCAAGTAGCTTGTGGCAATGTAGAGGTGCTTTTAAATGCATTTTAATTATTCCTGTGTATGCCTTAATTTCAAAAAATTTATTCAGAATTTTTTTTTTAAGATTTAATTAATTTATTTATTTACTTCTTAGAGAGAAGGAAAGGGAGGGAGAAAAAGAGGGAGAGAAACATCAGTGCATGGTTGCCTCTTGAGCACCCCCCACTGGGGACCTGGCCCGCAACCCAGGCATGCACCCTGACTGGGAATCCGACCAGTGGCATTTTGGTTCACAGGCTGTTGTTCAATCCACTGAGTCACACCAGCCAGGGCCAGAATTGTTGATTATCAAAATTCAGAAGAAATTAGAGGAGTACATATCGATAAGACAAATCATTCATAAAAACATTGTGAAATTTTTCTGGAGTTTTGATGTTTTTGATATTAGCATTTTAAAATTTGCAATTTGTTGTAATTTTTTTCAACAGGAATAAATATCTACTTTCATACCCAATTTTGTATTCCTAATCTTGCATTATTTTTCTTAAGGAGTTCCCTCCCTTCCCCTCTCCCCCCACCCAAATTGCAGACTCTTCTACACAGCCACAGTGCTTCTGTTGGTCAGGCAACAATTACAGTCCATAAAGATTGTAGTGTCATTTACCAGTTTGTCTGCGTACCTTGGAAGTCCTTGTACCTTCAGGCTTGGAAAGGAGAACATTCAGTGAGAGCTGAAGTTACTGTACAGAATGCCCTATGTAGAGTTTCCTGAGTGATGTAACCTGCTGTTGAGCAGAACACTCTCGCCCTAGCTTTTCCAGGGAGATTGATGTTATAGCTCTGAGGTAGCAAAGTCTATAAGACAGAAAGCCATAAAAATCTTTTTTTCAAAAAAGCTGAGCTTTGGTTTCAAAACTTCGGGACATTATCCGGGGGTTTCCTTTACACTTCAAGAGTAAAAAAGATTTTTGGAAAATGAGAAGCATGATGGAAAGATTCTGGTGAGGACATTTTTTGGAGAAATTTGTGCTCAGACCTTCAAGTCCTATCTTCCCATAAAGAAATAAGGAGTGATGGGGGAGGGGGGTGAGATTGGCTGGGGTGGGGGGAGAGTGGTGGGGGGAAAATTCAAACTGTAATTGAACAACAATAAAGTAATTTAAAAAAAAAAAAAAGAAAGAAAGAAGGAGTGAGAGGGCACCTGAACCCCTCCTCAAGCTTTGGGATGTGTCTTCAACATGGCCACATATTGTTGCCTGCAGTTTAGGAGGCACAGTGAGCTGAAGGCTAACTTTTGCCCCAGAAAATACGGAGGGTAGGAGAGAAACTGTTAGGCTGTGTTGGGGGCTGTGGAGCCAAGGCAAGTAGCTGCTTTGTCTGGGAAATTACTTCACACCTTCCTCCTCATCTGGGAGCTGGACAAAAGGTGTTTTTCTGGCAGAGTGCACAGGATCAAGGATCTGCCATCCTGTGGCTGTTTTAGCATCCACCTGAGAGCACCACTAGAAAGGGCAGTGGGGCTCCAGCAGTTGTGGGTCCTCAGAGAAGAGGGGAGCAGCCAGCTGACGGGGGGTCAATACATCTCCAGAGTCCCAGCAGGGGGACCCTCAAAAGTGCCCTCAAGAGAATATCATCTTTAAACAGGAGCCTAACTCAGCCCCAGCCAAATTACGGCACGGACGGCAGAAGTAAGAACATTTCCTGTTCCCATTTTCCCTTTCTCTTTCTCTGTTCCTAACAAGAAGAGAGAAATAAAAAAGAAATGTGGGCCAACAGCCCACAGTGCTATGGCCTGAGAAAGGGAGATCTGACATTCAATAAAATTCAGGGTTTTCATTTTTTCCAGGGCTGGGTGTAATAATGTGTGGCCTAGGCCGTGTTTGTGACTTAAAAGAACCATAGCCCAGATCATGCATTACCTATGGGTGAGTCACATTTATCCAGGGCAGGAAAATATTACCACACACTGAGTTCTATTACATCCCACAGGTCAAATCCATTCAACGCTTTTGTCACATTAACTTTAGAACAAGCAAACAAAAAGCAATGAATAACCTGAAGCTATGCTTATGGTATTAATTGAACCACATTTTCTAATCCTTTTCTCACAGAGCTTTACTGAAATTCCTATTCAGAAGTGGCCAAATTCACATCTCTGTCTTGGTCTTAGCACGAATCATTCATTTATCCAACAAACATGTATCGAGACCCGATGAGTTCAGCTTCCTAAATGCTGATTCGGTCATGCAATTCTCCTCAAGAACATTCTGTGACTCCCCATTGCTCTCAGCAGTAACTTTGCAGGAGAGGAACACTGCCCTGGGGCGGAGTATCTGTATGGCAGAGATTTAATTCACCCTCATTCCCTGTCTTTTTTACACTCAGAGTCAAGCCTTCGGGGAGGTAGAGTGTCCTCAGCTCCCGCTCCAGCCACCCTCCTCACTGCCCTAAAAGCCACTGCTATGAATCATTTAATTTGCTCTCAGAAGAGCTCCTAGCTTTCTTTTGTCCCCTGAAATTACTTGGATAAGAAGGAAATAGGATTATATTTCATTTAGATTCAACTTACATTTTCTTTTTTTATTAAGCTGGGAATATGATAGTCTGTCTTGGCAGCAGCCCAACGCTAATCATTCCAGCTCAGAATGCTGCATCAGGCCTGGGAAGGGAAAGCTTCTGGGGCTTCTGACAGGTTACTTATCTCCAGGGGCTCTTTAGTCTACCTCCTGCACCTGGCCTCACAGAAGGTTTGGCAGCCGTTGGGGTCAAATCAGTCTGGTTGAGAAAGGGAATGGAGGGGTAAGTCTGACCTGCATGCGGCTTGTAGGATGCCTTTGTGGTTCACACATTTAGATGAACTACTATAAGACATCATGCCCCTCTACTCTCTTCTCTGTGATCTCCAGTATACCACACTGGGGTCTCCTTGTTTGGATAACATTAAAATGAATTTTTTGAATTAAGTATGATTATCCCATTGCTGCTTGTATAACACGTCAGAAATGCTAAAAATAACTACTGGTGGTAAACATGTTCAAAATACAGGTATTGGGAGATAAGATTAAAACTTGTATTCTGTGTTTTTAAAAAGTTACTTCTTTATTCTTAGTGTTATGCTCAGGGCAACAATTAGATGTGCTAGACATTGAGGATTTAAAGTGTCGGGATAGAGGCTCTGGTGAGGGGCAGGGGGTGGCCGGACCATAATTTCAGTAGCCACCCAGAGCCACCCAGGTCACAGGACAGTGATGACAACAGTGAGGGAAAACTGAAACGTGTAGAAAGAGTGAAAGTGCTTCCTTTATCGATCTACAACCCGTAATCCCCAAACATATGCTTATTATGAAAATGCATATTTCCTGTCTTCAATACAAGGTTTAGTCTCTGCTTCCCATCAGATTATTTTCACTTTAATAACAATCCAATCTATCCAACGTTTCTACATGTAATCAAACATAAGAATGGTATTCACAAGATATTCTGTATTCTAGTTTGCCTATTCAATCTTCAAACTCCTATGTGTATTTTACTCTTCAAGCATCTTATTAGGTCACTAGACTTTGATTAGAAATATTTGACCTGTATTCAGATTTCATGAAATGTATCACTGATGAAGTCAATTGACATACCCAAGTTGTTCCAGTCATACTTAAAAGTTTTGCAGTAACTGAGTTGAGCATCGGTTTTAAAATGAATATGCAAATCAAAATCACAAGTTTAGTTCTTGAGTCGAGCTAGCCACATTTCTAAGGCTCAGTCCCCACGGTGACAGTGGCTACCGTATTAACACAGCCAGTGCAGAAGCTCTAAATGGGGTCAGTAGTGCCCCCTAGGGGACATTCTGGAAATGTGTGGAGACATTTATTTTTCAGTACCGCACTCCCAATGAGTCAACACCACAGACATTGAGTGGATGGGACGCCAAGGATGTAGACACCCTGCACTGTAAAGGGCAGTCCTGCACAACAAGAAATTGTCCCGAGTTTCACTTAGGTAAAACACCTGTTTACAATGATCTGAGCCTAGAACCTGTTTTGGTTGGTTGGTTGGTGCGTGGGTTTATTGGTACAAGTGGGGTACTTGGCTTTAATATACATTTGGAGGGACTAAAACTGCACATAAATTAAGGGAGGTTTGTACTTTGGGTTTTTCATTTGTTTTTTATTTTTTGGCATTAAACAACAGAAGTGTGAAATCAGTCCCCTGGGCAGAAATCCACGTGTCAGCAGAACCGCACTCTTTCCTGAGGTGTGGACAGAATCTGCTCCTGTCTCTCCCAGCTTCTGCTGGCAGCCAGCGTTCCTTGGCTTGCGCTTGGGTCAACCCAATATCTGCCTCCACGGTCCCATTGCCTTCTTCTCTTCTGTCTGTGTGAAATCTCCCTCTTTTCCCCGTGTGATATTTAAAGCTGCCACAAGAGAAGCTTATGGTCTGTTCAAAGTCCCGTGCGGGCACAATTAAAAGAATTACCGGGTAAATGCCATAAGGAGTTATTGTGTTTTCCTAATGAACCCCACCCAGGGTAGGCCAAGAGTGTTCGTTTTCCTCTGGCAAATAGCTATTTATTTGACCCCAAGAGATCATTCTTTCACAAACATCCAATCAGCCAGCACCAATGTCTTGATACTTTTAGGAGATGTCCTCTTGTGGCTTGACCTCTAGGTGGAGGTCCTGAAGCAAGTCCTCCTTGCATCCCTGAACCCATTGCCAGTCCTTACTAACAGCCTTCCCAGGAGGTCTTGCTCAGAGCCATCAAGGTCTGCCACATATGGAAAGGTATCTGGATTTCAGTCAAGATTGCTGGATTTTCTTCTACCTAGGACAAAAAGAAGACAGAAAAGGAGGAGGAAGAGGAAAAGTACTGGTCTCATAAATGTATGCTTTGCAGGGCGGTTAGTTTTCCCATCACTTTTGAAGTATCTTGTGTGTGTCAGAACAGTGCTGCGCCCTGCACATACTGTGACAAACAAAACGGATGTCCCTTTCTCTCTGATAAAACCACCCTGGCCTTTTAGGTTTCCTTTCCCTGCTTCACCAGGAGGGATGACCCAGCTTCCTCACTAGAAGCTGCTGCCAGAAGACTAGCTCAGTGTTATCACACCTGCAGACAGCTGCCCAGGTACACATATTTCATGCATTAGAAATAACACACCTTCCTCACGTTAGTCTCTCATCACAGCATTCTGTTTACTGCCTTTCTGATATTTATGATCAGAGGATGTTTCCTTAATTTGTTTCTTCGTTCATTACCTCACCTCTCACCTGTGTATAATCTCCATGAAAGCAGAGACCACTCAGCTTTGTTCCCAGCTGAATCCTCAGGTCCTAATCAGCCCCTTACTAATTCTAGGTGATCAATAATATTTGTGGAATTAATAAATAAAAAGGAAGGAAGGAAAAAAGGAAGGAAGGAGTAGGGAGGAGATCAGAAAAGGGTATGCAAGGCCTAAACAAAAAGAGCACCTCACTTCTGAAGGACTTCACATGTCCTTGAATACATTTTATTTATAAAGGGGTCATGGGTCTGGGGTGGCATCTTTGACCAGTGCCTAGAGATCCACAAGCAACTCTCCTGGACAGTCTCTCAGGGTAAACATCAAAGTACATTGGGCCTTGCAGACCTTGAGCTACACTGCTGAAAGTGTATATTTGAGCTATTATTTCTTCAAGTCACTGAGCAGAGGAGATACAGGAGCACAAGTCCGGGACTCTGGGCAGCCAATTGTGTTGGTGGTACAGGTATTTCCTTGGAGATAAGACACAAGGTTTGCATGGCTCCAACAAGGTTTTGCTTTAATTAAGGCAAAAATTCCAGTGAAAATATTTCTTGATTTTATAAGACAACACTTCAATATATTTTTTCTAGCTATAGTTCACATAAACTGAAAGCAAGGCTGTTAAATTGACTCAGTAAGGATGTGTGGAGACCTGAGGTCATTGCAAGGAAATGCATGTGATCAGGTAGATGCAATCCCTCAGAGCCACATCCTAGGCCTGTGTTAAGAATTTCAGGTATGTGAAGTCATTTGTTTATTTCTATTTCATGCATTTATTCAACATTTATTGAGCACACATTATGCTTCCAAGGGATTAATGTATTCAATAATAAACATGGAAGACAAAACCAATCTCACTGGCTGGAAAGGGACATGGTGGTGGCCACCACTGAAAGTCCTGGGTGCTCAGGAGAGTTGTTCCACAATGCCAGGTGTGGGAGGCACAGAATGCATCACTCCTGCATCCAGAGAGCAATGTTTCCCAGCCAATCCCGGTGAAATTAAGCCATTTTTGCTGCAATTAAAGGTACAACATCATTTTTTAAATCTTACACAAGAAGACACAGTGAATGGCTCTTGTTGTTTTTATTAGCCACCATTTATATGAAAATGCTGGTGCAGTCACTTCTTGGATAATGCAGTACAAATGCAAGCACTGAAAAGCAAACCAAATTACAGCCATACTCTGTGTAAGAGGCTCTCAGGGCCAGGCTGCCACTTCTAGATCTTATTTGACACGAATGCCGGAAATCACATTTCTCTGGGTTTCTGGTTTGCCAGCAGTGTGCAAGGTTCACCTGTGCGTCATACTGGGACTTACTGCTCCCAGCAGCCTTGCTGGTCAAGCCACAGCAACGTAGCTGTCCTGTCCCTCTGCTGACCCCCTGGAATCATGCTACCGTGCAGCCACAGTGAATCATGCTCTGGCATTAACGGATCAGCTGCTCTCTTATGATTCCACATGTGAATGCTGCTCACATATGCCACAAAGCACTGAGAATCCCAAAGTCCCTGAACTACAGGGCAACTTTGTATGTATTTCTTGACTGGTTTCTAGATAGTCTCTGAAAAAGAGTTTTTGATTCTCTAAGCTGGAATAATCTTTCTCCCCCTGAACGCAAAGATTTCAGCAGCACCATTCATGACTAATTCTTGGGTTGCATCTCCCCTGATAATCTGTGTAGTCAGGAAGTTATGTGTAGCAAGCAGAACAGTGGCCCATATAGATGGCCATGTTCTAATCTCTGGAATCTGCGGCTACAAGAGGCTTCACGGAAAGGGGGAATTAAAGTTGCAGATGGAGGAACTAGGGTTGTTGGCTGGCTGTAGGGATGCGGCGATTATCCTGGACCACGCAGGTGGGCCAAATGTAATCACATGGGTCCCTAAGTGATTAGAGGGAAGAAGGTGAGACAGCCACACTTAGAAGAGGAGGTGACAAGGGAAGGTGGGTTGTAGAGTTGCAACTGTTTCTTTTTCAAGATGGAAAGCAGCCGTGAGCCGAGAAAGGGGGCAGCCCTCCAAAGCTGGAAAAGGCAAAGTAACAGGCTCTCCCCTACATCCTTGAGAAGGAACACAGCCCTGCCATACTTTGATTTGATCTAGCAAGACTCATTTTGAACACCAACCTACAGAACTGTAAGGTAACACATTTGTGTTGCTGTAAGCCACTGAATTTGTGGTGATTTGTTACCACAGCAACAGGAAACTAATGCAATATGTTTGATTCACCTTTCTTTCCATAAGTGCCTGACGCGGGGCCCTGCTTTCTGCAAGTATTCAATAAGCATCAATGAGTGAATACCAAAGAACTGCAGTTTTACATCTACAGTTGATTGTAGTAAAAAATGCATAATATTTATTATTTTAACCATAGTCAGCATATAATTCAGTGGCACTGGATTAAATTTATCCACAGTGTTGTATAACCATTAGCACTATCTATATTCAGAAGTTTTCATCATAACTCCCCTATAAAAATCCCTACCCACTAAACAACTTTCCCTTTTAGCCCACCCACTGGCCCTGGTAACCTCTGTTATACTTTCTGTTTCTCTGAACTCGCCTGTTCTAGGTAACTCATAACTGGAATCACACAGTAAATGTGCAGCTTATTTCACCAAGCATACTGTTTTCGTGGTTCATCCATGTTGCGGTGTATGTCAAAATCTGGTTCCTTTTTATGTCTGAATAGAATTCTATTGTACGTACATATCACATTTTGTTTAGTCATTTATCTGTTGATGGACCGTTGGGTTGTTTCCACCTACTGTCAACAATGCTGTAATGAACATTAGTGCACCGATATCTGTTCAAGTCCCTGCTTTCATTTCGTTGGGGCACATACCTCGACGTGACATTGCTGGGTTACGTGGTAGTTCTATGGCCAACCTTTTGGGAAGCTACCAAAGTGTTTGTCACAACAGCTGCAACATTTTGCATCCCCACCAGCAGTGCCTGAGGTTTCCAGTTTCTCCTCATCCTCAACAATGTTTATCCTCCATTTTTTTCTTTTCTTTTTTATAAAACTGTAGCCATCCTCGATGTGAAGTAGTATCTCATTGTGCTTTTGATTTTTATCTCCCTAAGGACTAATGATGTTGAGCATCTTTTCATGGATTTATTGGCCATTTGTGTATCTTTTTTGGAGAAATGTCTGTTCAAGTGCTTTGCTCATTTTTTGAAGTGAGTTACTTTCTTTGCTGTTGTTGAGTTTTAGGTGCTCTTTTAACTTTTTTATTTTCCAATTATAGTTGACATACAATATTATATTTCAGGTGTACAACACAATAATTAGACATTTATATAACTTACAAAGTGATCAACTCCATAAATCTAGTACCCATCTGACATTTAGGTACTCTTAATATATCCTGGCTATTAATCCCTTATCACATAAATGATTTGCAAATATTTTCTCCCATTCAGTAGGTTGTATTTTCACTTTCTGGGTAGCATCCTTTGACCCACAAAAGTTCAATGAAGTTGATAAAATTTGTCATTTTTTTCCTTTGTCACCTGTGTTCCTATAGTTGGTCTCAAACTGGATGACTGGATTCTGTCTGAAAGTCTCACTAAAAGCACCCTAGGGTTCTTAGCTTAGTTTTCCACTCTGCACCTATCACCACATAAAGGATTGTCAAAATAGCAGAGTTTGTGTATAGCTAAGTGCTCTTCTACATGTGAAAATCTCAAAGAAGCTTTATTGACAATAGTCCAAAATTACAAACACAATCCAAATGTCCATCAGTAGTAGATAAATAAACTGAAATGTTGATACAGTGGAATAAGAAAAGAAGAAAAAGTATGTAGTTCTGCTAAAGATATGAACATGGATCTCCCTGAAATACTGATGAGGAAGGAGGCCAGACACAAAAGTGCACACATTGGATGGTCCCATTTGTTGTAAAGCTAGACAAGACTGGTCTATGGTGATAGAAGTCAGACTCACGGCTACCTGGAGTGGAGCATTAACTGGGAAGAGGGAGGAAGGAGGGTTGGAAATACTTCTGGGTGTTGGAAATAACCTATATCCTGACCTAGGTGGTGACTACATGGGTGCGTGTATACAATTCATCGAGTTTACACAAGATCTGTGCATCTTACTGTTTAATGTTATACAAAAATATTACATATATTTGTAAAAATTAAATCTCTGGTTACCGGTAAGGTGCACAGGTCATGCAAGATCATGCTAGTATATGATCTTGGTGGTTTTTCCCATTGGTAAACTATCTCTACAAAATGTCCTGCTTTCTTTGGGCAGCTTAAAAACAATAGCTGGTAAAACACCAGCAGCAAATAGAAGCTCCTCAAGATTGTCACAGCCGCTTGGAAATGTGCTTGTCACAGGAAGTTTCCTCGAGGACTAGATAGAAGGCTAATAAATCATTAACTTCTAGATTCCTGTAATACTCTTAAAATGAAAATAGGTGGCCTGGAAAAACTCAGCAAGCAACTAAGTGGGATGCTTTAAATGCTCCAGTAAGTGGAAACTACGTCCTTAATTAATGCTCAGAGATGTTGCTAAGATCTTTTGATCTAAGATTTGTTGGTACGTGAGGTACCAAGAAACAATTGAAAAGGATGATGTGCACGAAAGCAGGAATTTTTCAAACACAAGTGTGAGTGTAAGCTGGTGTCATGTTAGCCCAGACTCGGATGGGAGACTGAGAAGGCAAGAAGGGATGGAGCTTGGCTGCGACTTTTCCACATTCTGTTCTTCTCAGCAAAGTATCTGAAGATGTGGAAACAACTTTTAATACACGATATTTGAAGAAATCAGATTTTAGAAATCATCTGGATGAGGACCTAGCTGGCTAGAAATATCAGTCACCATCTGTCCGTGTCAGTGGAGCAGGGACATGATGAGTCCCTGGCTGTAAGTTGAGGTTTGCAGGGTGGGTGGCATGAGTGTGTGACACTGGACAAGGTTATCACACCTCAGAAGACTAGGCCATTATTCAAAGTTAGATTTATGCAGCAGCCCTTTGGAAACAAGAGGAGATACATGTATGGTAATGATGGGGGTATGAGATTGCTTATTTTGCTCAATTCATCCTGAAACAAGCTGGAAAATAAATGGCTAAATAAAAGAATAGTGGGGAAAAAATAAGGCTTTCTAACTAAAAAAAATAAACATGATCTGGCAACATGTGTTATTTCAAAAGTTTTCAAGATACTGGAACGCAGCAACAGAGTGTGGCAAAGAAAGAGGTGTGGTATTCCAGAGCTCAAAGGAGTCCTCTGCGTGCGTTTACTATTGTCTATGTCATGTTTTGCTCCCTGAATATTGAGAAGAGTTTTTTTAAATACAGGTTAATTTGTAAAGGAATTCAACTTTTTATTAAGCACATACTATATGATAGGCACAGAAACCCTTAGGCACCATGACATGTTCCAGGAGACATGTCACAAATATCCAAATTTCAGGGAAGCTCCCTTGTCCCATCTCCTTAAAAGGAACCATCAAATAACTAGAGGTTAACCTTATTTTGGAACTAAATCACAGGTGTTAATTCACATATATCTTCAAGTATATAATGCCCAGGCTTATAATGACAGGATCTAATTAGGTGCTAACAGCATCAATAGGGATCAAAAGAGGACGGAGCTTAAATACTAACACATTCTCACGTGTTGTCTCATTTTGGATTGCACGAGTACAGCAAAAGTTATAGTGTCTCTCTCAAGAGACTTTTAAAATAGGACAGACCCCCTCCTGTTCTGACAGATTAAGCATTACATATATATAGGAGTCAAAGACTTCAATTATTTCAAGTACTTATGCACGAGAGCTGTTTCTTCAAAATGCTCACACAACCAACAGATGGCAGAATTGCTATGTTGTCCTTCTGTGGTTAAATACAAATCTCTATATAGAGCAGAATAGATTTTTTTTTAAAGATTAGTAGGTATTTCCCTAGGAATCAGGATATCTTACACATTTACACTGAATCTGTCTCAGGCTTACTTTTCTCATATGTGAAACTGGAATAAAAATTAATAGTGCCTAGCCCTTAGGTGTGTTTTGAAGATTAAATGAGATCATCTATGTAGTGTGCTTAGCCTGGTTCATGGTATGGCCAGATGAATGTTAGTTTTATCAGGAATCGGGCTTTATGATGGAGAGGCCAGTGGGACCACTTGACCCTGGCTGATGGGGCTGCAGAAGTGCAAAATGAGGTTTTGCCATAAATATCGATCTTCACTTTGAAATCCACACATTTTCAGACACCTTCAACCTGAAGCTAGAAGCTGGAACTGAGGGAAAAGGCACCTCCACTGCATGGTCTTCAGCCTCCCTGTGGTTTGACAAGGCAGTCAGGAGCAGTGCCCTCCACTTTGAGTTCCAACAACGGATCCTTTCAAAAACTCGGCAAACGGACCTCTCCGAAGACACACTTACCTTATGTTTCCTTAGAAACACCTGGTTGTCTCTGGAAGTCCCTGCCTGACCAGAGTAGAGGCTTATTGAGGCAGTCTTCTCTTAGCCTTCATCACGCTACACCGAGAAGAGCATGCGGGGCTTTGGTGCAGCCTTCTTCACCGCCAACGCCCCTCAGCAGCTTTCTCCAAGCTCAAGTGCTCGTGCCTGTGCTCCTCCACTTGAGACAGGGATTAAATGGACTGACTACTTACCAAAAACATAAAATCCAGAAGTTTACTATATCATAGTTCATTACTGCAGCTGCCGTTGTATACAGCACACTTAAAAAGCTGGCATTTACCATCCAAAAGCCATGATGCAATAGCTAATTTTGCCTGCGATGTTGTCACTGGATTACTGCAAGGGCAAATTAAATTCCAAATTGTTTATAAAAAGTTATATATATTGACTATGTGCTAAGCTGATTTTGTATTATGAAACTCCCCTCAGATAGAATAATAGAGAAAACCTGGGTCAAAACCACTAAAATATATTTGCAGAATAAAAGCACAAAATGTGTAAAATATTTTTTCTGAGGTGTTTTAAATACTTGTAGGTAAAATGCACATAATTAGCAATAATATTTTTAATAAACCAAGTGAAACTTATGCGATGAAAAGGTTATAGTTTACAACAGCTGTGTGTCATAATCATGCCTACTTAGATAACCAGATATATAAAAAGTAGTTGCTCATTCCCAAGTAAACTGCACGTTGATAAATATATTTTAATCCCTCATTTGAAAATGTAACAAAGGCATACATTTAGCAAGCCAGTCTTTGAAAATGCTCAGAAACAATCATCAACAGTTTTTAGTTCTGTAAAACGTGTTTGAACTGTCACAATTTACCAAGCATTTGCTCCTATTTCTCTAAGGTATACACGGTACCTCATTTAGTCCTAGCTCTCCTATAAGATATATATTATCACACACACTCACACACACACACACACACACACACACTCTTCCAAGCAAGTAGAGGCTAAATACTGAACTCCAGCCTTCTAACTTTAAATTTGCAGTTTGTTATTATGTTTCTTTTAACTTCTGTATTATAAAATCAAACCAGGAAGGACAGTGTGCATTCTCTACTTGAAATCCTCCTCTTTTCTTTTTTTTAAAGGTTTTATTTATTTAGTTTTAGAGAGCGGGGAAGGGAGGAAGAAAGAAGAGAAACATTAGTGTGTGGTTGCCTCTCATGAGGCCCCCACTGGGGACCTGGCCTACAACCCAGGCATGTGCCCTGACTGGGAATCGAACACGCGACCCTTTGGTACATAGGCCCACACTCAATCCACTGAGCTACACCAGCCAGGGCAAAATCTTCTTCTTAATAATGTGAGATATTGTAGTAAACAGAAAAACAGATGACTTACATAGAAGATCAGAACCCTTCCATCCCGTCCTTCACTTGGGCCTAACTGAGGAGGTCGAAGGGCACATATGCACAGAAGACAGTGCTGAGCCAAGGACAACTTCAATAGGAACTTGGGCTTTGGCCTCCAGTGCCATTGCACTTCACCATCGGGCAAGGCTATACACCAAGTAAAGTAGCCCAGAATCTAGAAATAAAGTCAGTCGCGCAGCCTCTATGACCCTCCTGTCCAGGTACCACTTCCATCTCAGGCCCCACTCATCTCAGCACTTGATGGTAAGGCAATACCAACCCAATGACACTCAGGGACAGACCAAGAGAAGGAGAGCCTGCATGTGTATCAGTGCCCAGGGCAGAGCCACTCTGGCAACCAGCCCTGGACCTCGGGTGCACCCAGTACTGCCCTCTAAACTACCCAGCTGGATGGGAAAGAGTGAGAATGAAGAAAAAAGAGAGACCGAAATGAACAGCCAGAACTTCTTTCTTCTTTCTCCAGGAAAAGAACCCATCCCAAAAGAGAGGTCTTATTTAAGCTCCACTTCCACCGCCCCACACCTTAGAAAGCATGCCTCAGGAATATCCCTGGATCCTGGGTACTGGTTGGGACTCCTAGGACAGATCTCAGAGGTGGATAAAGACAGCATCAGGAGCTTCCTTAGCCCACAAGCCAATGTATTTTCTTTTATATTCTTGATGTAAAAATGTTAGAACTTAATGATGTCATTCAGCATAAAATAACAAACGATGGCTTGTAATAAAGAGCCTTGGAAGTTCTCCCTACCTAGTGGAGATGTGCCGCATTGCCTCCTCATTGAGCCCTCACAGACACATGTCATCCTGGCTTCCGAACGAATTTATAGTGCAAAACCTTCCAAGGGTGCTGTATAAGTTCCACCTCCTTCACTTTCACAACAGGGGAAGATTATTCCCAGCGGGGACTTCGAAGATGTGAATACTAAGTGAGCTATCACATGTATGTAAAATGGAAAAGTCTCCAGTATCTGGGAACTGGTGCAGCGGACCAGAGCTGGTTTTAATTATGTAGCAGTGATTGGTTACAGTAAAGCTCAAACTGGAAAATTGCCTCAGAGCTAGAGTAAAAAACTCACAGGATTTTAGAGTTGGCAGAGACCAAAGTGATCATTTTACTCAATGGCATCTTGCATTTTACTTAATCCAGTCAACCCATATTCACTGAACATCTTTTATTTGCTGGGAACTCAAGTACAAAAATTCTTTTTTAATATTAAAAAGGTCTTTCATGTGACAGTAATTATAATCTAGACATTAGGAAAGAAAAGTACCTAATGGGATAAAAATTAACTACAAATGTAGTAAAACTTTAAATGTTGCACCTTAATTATTACAACAGCACCTAAATTTGGAAATTAGTAGCATGCATATAGATGTCATATTATTTACTCCATTGACAAGAAAAGCTTGATCCATAAACATTTCCTAAAATTTCTTTTAATCATACTACAGTCCCCCCTCCCTGCCCCAAATGTAAAATCACTGGTCTAGTCCTCATGAGGTCATTTTACAGACCAGGAAAGCGAGGTGGCGAGAGGTTATAAGTAACTTACATCTGGTACCATAACTAGTTAGTGGGAGGGATAGAATCTTTTACCTTACTATGTCAGGTAACCTCTGTTTAGTTGCTGTCTATTCACATAGCGAACAGAGAATGCAAACTGTCCCTCGTGATTCATTCTCTCCTTCTTGCACCCCACAAGTCTGAACAGAGCAATGGGCAGCCAGATCGAAACCACATTTCCCAGCTGGTCTTGCAGGCAGGCACGGCCGGGTGACTTTGACCAATGGGATGTAAGCAATGGGGCAGGACTTGATGTGTGCCATTTCCAGCTCACATTCCTATATGGACAGTCTTTACCTCTCCACATCCTATCTCCACTCTCTTTCTCACTTGTGAGCCAGCTTTTACCCTGCAGATGAAGTCAGCTCCTCACTGACAAGTGCATGGAAGACATCGAAGCTCCTGAATGGCCTCAAAGAACAAGGCCACCTGCACGGTGCCATTCCCTTCTGGCCTGGTGTCTGAAAGGACAGATTTCTGTCTAAGCTACTATATTTTGGGGTCTCTTTGTTTCAGAAATTTAGACCAAACCTAACAAAAATAACCTAATATACTCAGATAAAAGGCTTCAGGGAGAAAGGATATTAAATTATGCTCTTGAAAACGGAACTGATCTTGGGTGATGGCAGAAGTAAACTAATCTCTGACTGTCAAAGGCACCCCCCCTGGTATTTATACTCGTTAGTCCCCTCCCACATTGTATCACGGTTTGTCTCTGACCAACAGAATATGACAGAAGTGACAGTGGCTCCTGAGGCTAGTTCATAAAAACATCATTGATTCTGCCTTATTCTCTCTCTCTCGGACCACCCACTCTCGCTTGGAGAAACGTGCCATGACATGAAACCACTCGGGCGGCCCGCTGGTGAGGAACTGAGGCCTCCAGTCAGTAGCCAGAAAACAGCCGAAGTGGTTGTAGAAGTAGATCCTCCAGCCTCAGTTAGATCTCCAAGTAACTGCAGCCACAAAAGACATCTTGTGTGCCTCATCAGAGAGCCTGAGACAGTACCACCTAGCTGAGTCACTCCCAGTTCCTGACCTGTAGAAACGGGGAGATAATAAACGTTTGGTGTTTTGAGCCATTAAATTTTGGGTTCATCTGATATGCAGAAACAGATAACTAATACACTTGATGTCTGGTATACACATCTGGGGCTGGGTAGGTGCTATAGCATGCTAGAAATGTTGGCCTGTCTCCCCTGGTGAAATGTCAATTCCATGGACAATTTGGTTAAGCTCCCTAATTTTCTATAGGATTAGAGGCAATCATGCCTATAGATGCATCTCTTCTTAATGAATTTTGGATGTGATTTCAGGGGCTGAGGGTGGAGACAGGTAATCTCACCAAGTATTATCCCAGGCCTCAGATAAAAGAAACAAATTGGCATTGTCTTATACTATTGGTTAGCATTTAGATTTCTCTTGATATTTAGGTGAAATGAATCTGTAAATGTAGAAATCCAGTTCTTCTACTAATCATTCAAGTAGCTATCCAATATGTTGAGATCAAAGCCTGGTATAGTTCACAGAAATAATTGTAACAGTTGTGGACTCCTCCCTCTTCCTCATTCATCATCTAGTCATTGTGTCCCGGGAAAACTAATTTTTGAGTGTCCTGAGTCCCTCCCACTGTCTGAGGCCCACATTGTCCCAGTGGGGTCTCAGGGGAGGTGCTGCCTTATTCTTTTTGGGAGGAAGGGACTTTCATATGGCTGACTCAAAGAATTCTTGAACCAAACAAGCCCCCTCCTGAAATAGTCATCATAATTTCCAAACTGCAAATCAGAACACATTTTAATTGTCAACTGTGCTAAAAACCCCCAGGACCCAAGGAGGCCCATCATAACAGAGAGATGGGCTGACCTGGCAGCCAGCACCACCAGTTACTCATCCCCCAGGCATCCCATGGACGCCCACTATGTGCCAGACAGGGCACTGTGAAGAGGACAGGCTCAGCCCTGCACTTGTGGCTCCTGCAGCCTAACATTCAGAGCTGCTTCCAACTCCCTCCAGACCCCCTCAGTCTCTCCTTGCTCCTCCACCCTAAGCTGGGATAATCAAAAGCTGTCCTTGGAGGTGGGACTTGGGCTGCTATCCACCTGACGCCTGAGAAATCTAAAGGTCAGCAGTCTAGCTCTGCCTGCGGCAACACTAGAGGGTGCAATTTGGGAAGTACATTAATTCCACTAACAGGTCAAAGAGGCATAATAACAATGAAACAGAAGTGCAGGTATTGGGAGGGTGTGCCGTGACTTGACCTGGAATCTTCTTAAAGGAACTTTGTCCCAAAGGGACGTTCTTAACCATACTCCAAAGGGAAAGAGTTTAGCCCCCAAGAACAGAGGCTAAAGGGGGGATTTCAAGAGGCCGGTCAGTGAGTGGATCACGGAATCAGGGCAATACAAGTGCAAGTGCATGAGGCCTAGTCAATAGAACCTTTCTGATCTCTACTTACCCCTCCTAATCCAGTGGGGGCCAGAAGCTGCACCTAGTAGCAGAAGGGAGACCAGCACTGTAAAGAGGCAGGAAGCCACCCACATTCCCCTTTCCTACTGTGGGCTTCCAACCCACAATGGGCCAACTTTGGATGATTCACGGTTGTTATTATTCTTTTGGGCTGGGCACAGTGAACTACTAAACTAAAATTGTCCTGAGATCTCAAGTAACCAGATCACTTCTCGATCTGTGAGTGAACAGATAAGCAATGGGCCTGCCAGGATTTTCATTCAGGGAAAACTGACTGGTGTACAGGGGTAGTTGTGGAGGGGAAAATAAGTTTGCTTTATGATTGGGCTCTCCAATTCCCACTTTTCAATTACATCCTAAATGAGAGGTACAAGGTGTCTCTTAGTTTGGACCTAAGACAAGAGTATGTGAGGGAGAGCGCAGACAGGGCCTCAAGCTGTGGAGAACTTTGAAGGCTTACAGCAGTAATCAAAGGGAATGTGAAGAGCAAATGAGAGGAAGAATAGCAACTGAGGGCAGAGTGGACTTTCTGAAACACTCTTATGAGAGATGGAACAGTGTGGGGTGACTTCCAGATCAAGAGCATGGCCATAGCAAGTGGTGTCTGGGCCAAAGTGAAGAAGAGAGTAGACTGATGATAGAGAACTAAGGAAACTGGGGGCTGGGCCATCTGTGAGACGTGAATCCCACCCAAGAAGATGGCAGGACTTGAGACAGAGGGAAGGGCTCGACTGTAGTGTCAATGAGTGAGGAAGATCAAGAAGTCTGCATCAGCCTCAGACAAACAAGACTCCACAGATGTCAGCCAGAGTTGAGAAGGCAGGGGGTCCAAATGGCTCAAGGAAGGGGCTTGAGAAAGAGAAAGTGAGTGGGAAATTGAGCAGGGGGAGAGGGAGGGAGCACTACATCTTGTTGGGGGTGAAATCATGGGATTGGGCTCACAGCTGCGGATCAACCAATGAAAATAGGGATGTGAGGCAGAGATGATTCAGTTCTTGGCAGCCTTCTATGGTCTGGCCACGCCAGGTGTGCTCTGAGGACCAGCAGCAGCAGCAGCACTTGAGAGCTGACGTCAGGCCCCACTTCAGACCGACTGCAGCTGAGTCACGTTTTACAAGCTCCCCAGGGGGTTCTACACACATTAAAGTTTGAGCAGCTCCATTCTGGAGTATTACAAACTTAATCCAGCTGTGGCCTAGAAGGAATACTGTGAGGTTATTCTTCTCTTTCAGATCCATAAGGGACTGTTGCGTTGGCTTCCTAGTATATGAAAGTGGATGTTAGGAGGCATTACAAATAAGCCATTGAGTATGCGGTTAGTCACATGTGGATGGGCCTGGACTGCTGTGAGGGTATCAGAGAATCTGTCTACTGTGCACCCTTGTGGATGACTGTTTGGTGGAGATAGTGTGGTTGAAGGGAATTAAAGCCCTTGGCATATATGGACAGAGTAAATGATTGAAGGGAGTAGGCAAAGACAGAGCCCAAAACATCTCCCCATTGGTTTTGTTTGCTTTGTGCCTGACATCACACATATCTCCCTGCAACAGCCAAGTCACAGATATTTGCTGCATCTGAACCAGGGGCCAGGCCCACACTCCTTCCATTCTCCAGAGCCTTTGCATAAATCCTACCACGTTTTAATTTTTATTCTCATAACCACCCTTTGAGGTCAATAGGGAAGGTAGGATATACTGCCTCTTATAAACAGCCCTTGAGGATTTACCCCAAATCACACAACTCATAAGTGACTGAACTGGGATTTTAATTTAGTTTTTCTGACTTCAGTCTGTCTCTGCAGAAAAGGTGGGTTCTTTTATGAAGGGGCTTAATACCTATTCCATAGACATAAGAGTTTGGTGAGCCCTGAATGTTTGTAAAGTGTTTGATTTCCTAATTATATGAGCAAGGGAGTTTGAAACGCAGAATGAGGTCCCTTTCAGGGACAATCTTCTCTCCCCATCCTCTCCAACCCATCTCATGGGACATTGCAAACAAAGCAAGAAGCGCCACAGAAAGCAGACAGGCCCAATTCAGCGACATATCTGGGACAGTGTACAGTGAAGCCCTGATTCCCTTAGCGGAGAGAGAGCACTCAGGAAAAGCTTAGCCATTGCTTTTCTGCTTTCTCACATTGTGGGGTGTCAGCCTTACACACACCTCCATCTGGTCACTCTGGTTCTAAGAGGAATGCACATCATGCTTCTTGCTCTCATATCCTTTACAAAGTGTTCCCCCCAATATTTCCAGTACCCACTGGAACCATACATAGTTGTTACAATATTATTGACTATATTCCCTATGCTGTACCTTACATCCCCATGCCTAATTTGTAACTGCCAATTAGTACTTCTCCCTTCCAGTTTTTTCAGCAACATGTATCCCCTCTGGCATCCATCGTCTGTTCTCTGTACCTATAAAGCTGTTCCTATATTTTGTCTTGTTCGTTTTGTCCTTTAGATTCCACATATAAGTGATGTCATGCTATTTGCATTTATCTTTCTCTGTCTGGCTTGTTTCACTTAGCATGATGCCCTCTAGGCCCATCTATTCTGTCACAAGTAATATGACTTTTTATCCACTCATCTATTGATGGGCATTTGTGTTGCTTCCATATATCAGCAATTGTAATTAACACTGCAAGGAACATAGAGGTGCATATATATGTTTTTGAATTAGTATTTTGGGTTTCTTTAAATATATTCCCAGAAGTGGAATCACTAGCTCACAAGGCAGTTCCACTTTTAATTTTTTGAGGAACTCCCATACTGTTTTCCACAGTGGGTGCACCAGTCTGCATTCCCACCAACGGTGCAGGAGGTTTCCTTTCTCCTCATCCTTGCCAGCACTTGTTGTTTGTTTATGATGATAGCTTTCCTGACAGGTATGAGGTGATACCTCATTGCGGTTTTAATTTGCATTTCTCTGATAACTAGTGACATTGAGCATCTTTTCTTATGTCTATTGGCCATCTGTATGTCCTCTTCCTCTTTGAAGGAGTGTCTGTTCAGGTCCTCTGCCCATTTTTTAATTGAATTGTTTGGGGTGTTTTGGTGTTGAGTCATATGAGTTCTTTATGTATTTTGGGCATTAGCCCCTTATCAGATGTATCATTGGTGAATAACTCCTTCCATTCAGTAGGTTGTCTTTTCATTTTGTGGATGGTTTTTCTTGCTCTGTAAAATCTTTTTAGTTTGATGTAGCCCCACTTATATATTTTTTTCTTTTATTCCCCTTGCCTAAAGAAATATATCAGAAAAAATATTGCTAAAAGATATCAGAGATGTCCTATGTTTTCTTCTAGGGTTTTTATGGTATTAGATTTTACATTTAAGTTTTTCACCCATCTTGTGTTTATTCTTATGTACAGTGTAAGAAGATGGTCACTTATTTTTTTGAATGTATCTCTTGAATTTTCCCAACACCATTTATTGGATAAACTATCTTTACCTTATTGTATATTCTTGCTTCTTACCTTATTGTATATTCTTGCTTCCTTTATCATAGATTAATTGACCATATAGGCATGGGTTTATTTCTGGGCTCTTTGTTCAGTTCTATTCATCTATGTATCAGTTGTTATGCCAGTACCATACTGGGTTTTTTTAAGATTTTATTTATTTATTTTTAGAGAGATGGGAAGAAAAAGAGAAAGAGAGGGAAAGAAACATCAATGTGTGGTTGCTTCTTGTGTGCTCCTCCACTGGGACCTGGCCCACAACCCAGGCATGTGCCCTGCCTGGGAATCAAACCAGCAACCCTTTGGTTTGCAGACCTGTGCTCAATCCACTGAGCTACACCAGCCAGGGCAGTACCATACTGTTTTGCTTGCTATAGCCTTGTAGTATATTTTTATATCAGGTAGTGTGATATCTCTCACTTTGTTCTTTTTCTCTAAGGTTGTTGTTGCTATTCAGGGTCTTTTGTGTTTCCATACAAATTTTTGGATTATTTATTCTAGTTCTGTGGAAAAAGCTGTTTGTATTTTGACAGAAATTGTGTTGAATCTATGGATTACTTTGGGTAATATTCACATTTTAACAATGTTAATGCTTCCTATCTATGAGCGTGATATGTGCTTTCATTTATCAGTATCCTCAATTTCTTTCTTCAATATCTTACAATTTTCTGAATATAGGACTTTTACTTCCTTGCTTAAATTAATTTTTAGGTAACTTATTTATTTTCGATGTAATTGTAAATGGGATTGTTTTCTTAGTTTCCTTTTCTGATAGTTCATTATTGGCATATAAAAATGCAATTGATTTCCTTTTTTAGTATATTTCACCCTTCTCACAAAGGCAGGCAGAATTCCCATTGACTTTCACAGGCAGACATTGTATGGGCTCCTCTTCCTGGCTCTGGTGCTCCAGGTTAGGGAGTCTGGCATGGGACTGAGACCTCTCGTTCCTCCAGAGGGTCCTCCTCAGCTGAGCTATCCTTCCAGATTTCCTTTTATTTAATTTATTTATTTTCTTGATTCCAGAGAGAGGGGAAGGGAGGGAGAAAGAGAGGGAGAGAAAACTGATGTGAGAAACATCCATCGGTTGCCTCTTGCATGTGCCCCAACTGGGCACTGAACCTGCAACCCAGGCATGTGCCCTGACCAGTAATAGAACCCATGACCTTTCAGTTTGTGGGAACCAACCGAACCACACTAGCCAGGGCTTTCCCTCGGGATTTTCAGCTGTCCCACATGGGCACAAGGCCAGCCCTTTTGGCATCTCTGCTCTCCCTACTGATCTCACTGAGGGATCATTGTCTATCCTTAGTCATAAGGATAACCTCTGTTCAGCTAGTCTTCAGATGGCTATTCAGGCTGATTGTGCTGTAAATTAGTGGCAACTCTGACGTGGTCCTGGCAGGAGGTGAGTATAACTTCTACCTACTTAGCCACCATCTTGCTGCCTCTTTAACAGGACTGTTCTGCAACTTGGGCTCTCCCTGTAGTCACTCAGCCTGGAAACAGGTGTTTTTTCAAAATTGAGGGAAAATAACGCTGACATAAAGTTGCCTCATTGACATGGAAGATGACTTTCCCTTCCGGCTCTGAAGAGCTTTGACAAATGGGGCCAGCTGGCTCCCACGAGGCATTTTCCTTGCTTGTCTATGCAAATATCTTTAACCAAGATGAGAAGGATGGTTGGGGATATCAAAAAGAATGAGCCTATTTAAAGAGTCTTCACTGGACCCCAGAAGTACCTACCAAAGCCCACAGCTTTTCAGTCTGACACTGGCCTTACCTCTTTCAGTGAGCTTCTACATTTGGTTTTGTTTTTATTTTGTAAAGGGCATAACATGGTGGCAAGAGTCTGGGTCAAGGACCCTGTGATAAGGAGTGTCTGCCCTGCCACTGAATGTCTGCATGTCTGAATGTCTTGCCTTTAAGGAGACAGAATGTACAGGCCTATGCTGGGTGAGCTGGTGCCAGCTCTGGGAGCAGCACTGTCCCTCAGGGTGGGGAATACAAAGTGGGAAGAATCCAGAGATTGAGAGTGTTTTTGAATAATCATCCTGTTTATGTAGTACTGTAACAGAGAGGTCTGGCCAGATCACTGGACAGAGAGGAGGGATGCCCAAGAGGGGCCAGGAAGTGCCGAAGGCAGCAGATTGAAATCACAATCAAAACTGCATGACAGGCTCCCATACCCTGTGGAGGGGTAAACAGCTGCGGCTCAGGACAGAGCTTGCACAGAGCCTGTGCAGGCTGAGAAGGTCACAAAACATGTGTAACCAGGTGACGCCTGCCCTGGGGAGAGACACTGGACCCCTGCACAGCTAGAAAGCCTTCCTCCCTACCTGCTCTGGATCATGACAGCAGAGTGAGGGGCAGGGACACGGTGCAGGCTGACACACATGATGGATATTAGCCTGAACTGGCTAACAAGTTGCACATTCCCACAGCACATAGGATTTGGGTGCAAAAGATTTTAAATGGAGGGCATGGAGAAACTCGGCCTTTTTGTGCTCCCCTTGTCCCACTTGCTCCTGGGGACTGGTTGTTGATGGGACCCTGTGGGCGCTGGGCCCTGCTCATGGCTCTTGCTTTGCCCTGCTTGCACAGTTGAGGGCAAGTTCACACAGGATGTGCACCTGGCTGGTGGCAGCCCACAGGACACTGTGACCCCGTGCCACACAGTGCACAGGTCCTGGACCACTCCCATTCTCTCACTCTGAGAGCAGCACACAGACACATAGGCCAGGAAGGTTCAGCGGCCCCAGGTGTGCAAGCAGCCTTGGGTGCCGTCGCCCCATGGACAGAGCCCTAGCACAGATGGCTGCAGTCATCCGGCAATGTGCCCCAGCCCCTGGAGAGGAGGGAAGCTGCTGCGGAGTGATGGAGGCGCCAGCCCCACATGTGTGCACCCCAGAGAGAGACAGCCTGAAGCTGGAGAGGCAGAGACCCATCCACGTAGCAGACTTGGACTATAGGTAAGAATGGAGGGGAGATCTCTGGGCATGGATTTGGATTGCAGTCTTTTTGGGAACAAGGAGATTTCTGTGTTTTGCAGAAGAGGATGGCTTGGAGCTGGGGAGCCCCCAGCTCTCCCAAATTGGGCACACACTGTTAATAAAAAAAACCTTTTTCCTTCCCCACCAATTATTGCATTACACTTGTGTACGGTCACAGGTGGCTGAATCTCACTTAGTTTCATAAAAGCACTGGCTTCCTAAAGTTGATCAGGATACTGAATCTATTTAAGCAGATTGACAGAAAGATCTCTAAACCTAGCATGGACCTTAACTTGCCATTCTTACAAAGTCTGAGGCCTTCTGATGCTTTTCCTGTTAACACTTTCCTAAAATTGAAGATGTATTCTTTGCAGGATATATAAAAAGAATTCTGTTCAAGAGTCTAAGAATAAAGTCTTTGGTGACCTATGAAACATCATTTAATTTTTCTTTTTTAACTCCTTTACCCATTAAGTGCTGTAATAAAATTGACTAGAGAAAAACAATACCAATCATTTATTGAGTTTCTATTATGTGCTAGGCACTATGTTAAGCCCTTTTCATATATTTATTTGACATTAGATTTATCTAAAGTCACAGTAGCTACTAACTGGTGGGACTGGGATTAAAACTCAGATATATCCAACTAGAAATCCCTTAACTGCCGTAAGTCATTCACAAATGATGAGTAGGAAGGGTTCTCTATTATAGAACATTGAATTGTTTTTCATGGTACTTAGAGTCTTCAACATATTTTGAGTCTCATAATGACTCTGTAAATAAAACAGAGTAGGTCTTTTTCCCACTTTACAGATGAGGAGACTAATATCCAGACAGGTTAAATAAATGGCCAATGCCCCAGAAGTGGTAAATACTGGAACAGGAATCAGAATGTAGGTCTTCTGACTCCTGCTCCCTTCATAGCCTCTCCATTTAGGCAAAGAACCATGTGGCAGAAGAGACCTGAGTGGTCACGAAGCCTACATCTCTCATTTTGCATCTGCAGAAGCTGTTAGTGGAAGCTTGGTGCTTCTCGCTGGCACAGTAAAGAGTTACAGATCAGTGAGACAAAAGTGGATGAATAAGTTTTATTAGTGCGCCCTCAAGGGAGAGGACAGACTGCCAAGAGCAGTGAGAAAAGGTTTCACATAGAAGAAGCAATAGCAAAGCCTACGTTGGGGTGCGTCAGGTCACTGGGAAGTCAGAGAAAAGGGGCTGTGGGGACAGGTTCAGAGGATAAGCCTGGGACAAGCTGCCAACTGCCCACTGTCTTAGAGTGTAAAAGACACAGGCCTGTGAAGAAAGGTAGGGGCGGGTAGAGAGGAAGAGCACACACCACTGGGGCCTTTGTGTTGAGGCTTTTATCTCTTTCTTGAAGGTGGGAATGCAGGCCTCAGGGGAGCATTTCAGCTGAATGTGTATCCGTTCTCCAGGTATGCCCTTTCAGGGTCATGGTCTCCACTGGTTGCTCAGTGTCAGGGGGTCCTTAGTCATGGCAATTAGTTCTGGCATTACCCACCTGGTTTGCTACTTTTCTGGTCCTGGAGCTGAAACACAGCCAAGGTCTAGGTGTTATCTACAGGGAGGCAAGGCCAGGAGAGGAGAGGATACCCTGGGGGTGAGGTCCTTGTGTCCCCAGCTTTGCCCCCTGCCTGGCACTGGGGGGCTTCCGCCCTGGTGACCATCTGCACTTGGCTATAAATTGCTTGGCCATTGTGCTCAGCTTCTGTCTCAGTTTCCATATGCCACCTACCAAGGAATGTTCCTAGCTTCTTACTATCAGGTCTCAAAACTAAGATCCAAAGAAGAGTTACTTAACCAGGGTTACCCAATTAGCCAAGAACAGAATTGGCAACAGAAATATCACTCTTGATATTCACAATTTAGTAATATTTTTATTCTTTCAAAATAAAGAAACTTGCAAGTGAAATAATCAATAAGAGAAACCTTTGAAGGAAACATTTTTCAGTTTCTCTGGAGGCATAGAAGGGGCCTCAAGATGGAAAAACCTTTGTGTTTTCAGTTCAGTCTTCAACCCCATGGCATTTGCTTTTGTACCCATGTGTGGCTTCTTATTAAAGATGTTATTTTTATGTATGGTATATTAGCTTTAAAGGCCAGTTTCCTTTGATAACAGGAAACTTTACCCTCTGTTCCAAGACTGAGTGAGTCATTATGGCATCCAACACTAGAGGGCGCACCGTAAAAAGATGGCTACATAGACTCCCAGGAAACAGAAGACAAGAAAGGAAATAAGCAGTAAACAGCAACAGTAACTGTCATGGGGCCACCAGACATCACAAGTCACACAGTGTGTTATGAAAAAGTGGTGTGTGTATGTGTCTGGTTTTAGTTTTTGTTACTGGTTTTAATATAGGCTTGGTCTAGATAGAGCAGCTGGCTTTTTCACGTGCGTACCATTCAATCTTCATAACCCTGAAAGGCGTGTATCTCTGAGACAGCCATGCCCTTACTCCCAGGGTCCATGTGGCATTTCCTCCGGGCCTTAGACCACTCTCTCTGCTCCTGATGGTCGGGGCTTGTTGAACCATAGGAGGTGCTCAATACACACTGGTTCACAGTGGTGCTCAGACTTTACTAGGCATCAGAATCACCCAGGGTGCTTGCTGAACTTGCAGATTCTTAGCCCCTGTCTCCAGATCTTATGATTCCCGACATTATTTGAGGTAATGTCCTTGCAGATTCAACATGCATCCCAGGTGACTGATGTAGGTAGTCTGTGAACCTGTCTGACAAAATCCCTCTTGCTGCGTTCTTCTGAATGTGTTCACACTCCTATGTCACATCATCTGACAAGGTCTGTCATTTGTTGCTTACTTAAGACATTTTCTTAAGTTGCCTCATTTCTATACATCTCATTTCTCAAAAGTGGGAGCCGTCTATCTCCCTTTCATACCTATTAATTCTTATTGGGTTGGCAGTTTCCCATCATTCCTCTCTGCCTAAAACATAACTTGTCCCCTGTGTCCCTTACCTGTGTAGCTGCCACTCTTCATGACTCAATTTACGTTGCTCCAGGCGATCTTACTGCCCGAGTCCGGGTGAGGCACTCCTGCTGCTTGTTCCTCTGGCCCCCTACGCCTCTCCCATCACAGCAGGACACACGGCACACACATCTTTCTGACTCATGGCGACGCCATTCTGTGTTTCCTTAGTGACTATATTCCCACCTCACCTTCTGGGTACTCGCTGTATCCCTTTGTGGGGGCAGGAACTTTGCTTTTGTTTTCATTATTGTATCTCAGGGTCAGATGGGGCACCCAGGGGATGGCCAAGGTGAACAGTATAGCCCAAGTTACTTCACCAGCTTCATTTTCCCTGAAGACTGGAGTCAGTTCAACCCAAAACATGCATACTGGGCGCCTTCCAGGCAATGGGCACTCTGCTAGACTTGGGGAAGCAAAAATGTGTACGACACAGCCCCTGAGCTTGAGGGTATGATACTTACAGTGAAACCATTCTGTGATCGATATGCCAGTGTGTTTAACTATTAATAGGAAACAAGAGATGACACTATTGCACCCTCAGAAGGGTTCAAATGACTCTGACTCTTATCATTGCCACATAGTGTAAGAGAAGTGTTAAAAGCAAGGAAGCATAACGAGAAAAAGCCAGGTTTTAAAGTCCCATGAAGCCCTGAACACCAGAGCTGCCGGGAGTCTTGACTACATATGTATAATAGGCCTAATAATAATAATAATGACAATAATAACAATAATAACCAGCACGCTGCCATATAAGAGCAGTGGTTAACATTACTGAGCACTGCTAAGCATGTTCCATGCATTCATCATTTAATCCTTTGAGCTATCTAATACAATTCACATTTTACTATTTGAGGAAACTGGCTCTGACAGACAAAGTCATTTGCCTAAAGTGACCCCCAATGACAAACGGTACAGCCAGAATTTGAACCTGGGACTGACCAATGAATACATGAGATAATGTAAAGACAAGCGTAGCATGGCACTGGCACATAATAAGCCTTTGGAAATGGTTTCTAATATTCTTATTTCACTCAAGAAGTCAGGCCCACAGAATTATTGCTCTTGGGGCGAGGTACTGTGAGGATGGTTGAGCAGGTAAGTGAGGAAGGCTGGGTCCCTGAGCCCCTGGCCCAAGCCAGAGGCAGGAAAGGGGCCCGCTCTGTCACCGCTGCTGCTGTAACTCTTGCACTCCACTTCCCAGACTCAGGAGCCATCACCCCAGATGCCCATCCCTGGGAAAACATGGCATCCTAAGGTTAGAAAGGCCTCACTGGTCACCCAGTCAGGGTGTCAATCTGGGGCTTGCACCCCCTGCCACATTCCTGTCTCTACTTTCATCTCTGCCTCGACCTTACCCACCATCTGCACACTAGCTCTTCATTGTTCTGGAGCTGGGCGGGCAGGGGTGGATCCCAAGCCCCAGGAGTCATTGCTGGACAACACTTTCAAGATCTTCTAAGTTGACCCCACGTGTTCTGCCTGTGGCCTGCCTGGAGAGGGGATTAGCAGGGACATGACCTTGGGAGAGGCGGGAGCTCTTCCTTAACTCCTGTAGAATGAGTCACTTGTTCCCACTTCACTCCTTGCTCCTCCAGGAGGCAGGGAGAGGCAGGAAAATTTCACATGTTTATGAATCCAAATTAACACCAAGTCCAGGCAGGAGAGGCCCTAAGTCGTGGGGAACTGGTGTGGTTGGCACCAGTACGGAGAGCTGGGAGGTGGTTGTCAGGAGAGCGAGCCCGACGCTCTGGCATTCCAAAGGCCAGGGACACACAAACCTGTGTACACTGGGTCCAGAAGCAACACTTCCCAGCTGGCACAGACCCTCGTGAAAGCTCTCCGGCGACAGAGTGCTCGCTGATGACTAATTTTCATCTCCAAGGCTCTCCTCGCCTTTCCTTTCACAAACATGAAACCTGGGGAAGGAGGTGTCAGCATATCGTTTCCTGCTGCCTGAGCTCAAGTGTTTGTATGGAGCATAAGCTTTTATGGTGATAAATGTCTCAGCCATCCATCCACCCAAACCCAAGCATTCAGCCCTCAGCACAGAGCGTCACCAGTGAGGGCCAAGGGAATAAAATCCCACTTCCTGCTGTATTCATACGCTGGCTACCTGTTTGTCTTGTTCTGTTTTCTCTCAGCAAACAGCAGTCAAGGCCCTCTCAGCTCTGGATGAGCCAAGCCATCTGTCTTCTAGGAGCTGTTGTCTCAGAATGGCGCAGTCCCTCAGATTCTCCCGTCCCAACTCTTGGAACTTATTAAGTACCAAGACCCTAACATCCTAAGCAGACATTCTCAGGAACTCACTACCATTTGGTAGCTTATAGCTTAAAAGGGCTTGATACCTTAAAAAAAGTAAACTTGAACAGAATCTGAGTGTGAGTCCATTCTTGGAACCCCTGCTCTGTCCCCCAAGGCCTGACCCCTGCCTTCCCCTTCAGTTGGGGTCCAGCAGCTCCGGCAGGGCTTTGAATTTCAGTTGTGAAAACTCTCCCCATCTCAGCACCAGTTCTTCCTGACAACCACTGCTTTCTCTGCCTCTAAGACTGTGCTTAGGCTATTTTTAACTTGTCCTTTATTTTTTTAAAAAAATTACACCAGAGGAGTTTAATGAGCCCCATTTAGCATTTTTGAGAGAAAGAAAATTTGCAACCAAGAAGTGCTACAGAATGCCAAGGCTGGCTGGCACACCTCTTAAAACCAGCCTTTCCTCTCCTCGGTACAATAGTTTATTTTTGGACGGCAGCCTCTGCACAAACATCACAAACAAGGCACACCAGGGTTTATCGTTAACTTAAAAGAAGGTGGAGAGGTCTGGAAAAAGAACGCAGGGTTTAGAGGGCAGGGTGGGGAGGAGGGGAGAGGTCCCCAGGTCATGGGAAATCCTGGCTGCCAAAAGCTGCCTTCCACACCTTTCACGCACAGGATTTTTTGCTTCTAACCAGCCAGTGGTATGAGTGATAGGAATTAGTGGGAGGAAGAGGTGAGACTTCAGATTTCTGTTAGTTTGATATAAAACTCTCTCTCTCTCTCTGTCTCTCTCTCACATACACACACCCTAACAATAACAACCACAACAAAAAAGCAAACCTAAGCCAGCTTAGGTGTTTATGTGGAACTTAAGATATTATGGTGATAAATATCTGCCATCCATCTGCCCAAGCCCCGGAGTTCCCCTGGGTCAAAGCTGATTCCAGCAAAAGGTTCTCCGCTGTTCTGCACGGTAAGAAGTCCAGCTCACAAACTGCAGCACTGCCCTCAGCGGGGTCAAAGCAGTCAGGGCCTGGCCCTTTGCCATCTGGACTTTGAATCAAAAGCATCATGGACGCCTTTTCAGGTGTGAAAGCACAGCCCCAGCCTCCTTGATGCCCATACCCAGCCATGTGATGGTTCCAAGATCTGCTGATTACCTGTCCGATCACTGCCCTTGCATTCTTAACTAGGGTTTGGCCGTGGCTTTCCCTAGTGGACTCAAAACAAATGCTCTCTGGCCTGAAGTTTCTGCATGCAGTGAGAAGCACACACATACAGTCTGTAACGACTACAAGTGTGTCAGGGGTCTGAGGATACGAGAAAGAGATACTTAAACTTCAGCAGAGGAAACACTTCCTCCCTGTAAAAGTAGCCTGCTCTGTCTGAAGTGAGTTAGCATTATAATGTAATACTCTTTAGAATCTGCCATTTTGAGCATTCCATGATATCTCAAAAGATAAAAGCATTTGCTCAGAGTTGGATAAAATGCTGTTGAACCATCTTGGCTAAATGAAAAGATTTTTAGGATGCTGAGAATTAAAGGGCAAATTTGCAAATAAAAAAAATTATTTTTGAATGTATTATTGTAAAAAAGGTATTGTGGTCAAAATGAATGTGAAGTATTTATTCATGATGTATAGAACTTTAATTACTTCATCAAAAGCAGACACGATAAGAAGAGTAGCTTTTTTGAGTTGCCACTCTAGTCACTCCAGTGATTATAATGAAAAAGGATAAGAATTCTGTGTTTAGACTCTTGAAGAAAAATTAAAGACTCAACAGCCCATCAAAAAGCAACGGCTGAGGTCTTTGCTTCCGTGCTTGCTAGTGAGACAAAAGAATAAAGCCAAGGCTCTCACTTTCTACAGAGTATACACAGAAATTGTGTGTGTGTCCTTATTCAAAGATTCATTGAATTGAGGTATAGAAGAGGCCTTGTCCCTTGTCCCATGGCTACTGCAAGTAATGGAGATAGAGCCTCTAGCTCTGCGCTTGCGCTCGTACCATCCCCTCTGCCTTTAGGACGTTTGCTGCCCTCTCCACCAAGTAAACTTCTATTGTTCCTTTGGGACCCAGCAAAAATATTTCTTCTGCCCCGGCTGCTGTGGCTCAGTGGACTGAGTGCCAGCCTATGAACCAGAGAGGATTAGCAGTTCAATTCCTGGTTGGGGCACATGCCTGGGTCACGGGCTGAGTCCCCGGTTGTGGGCACATGAGGAACAACCACACATTGATGTTTCTCTTCCTTTCTTTCTCCCTCCCTTTCCATCTCTCTAAAAGTAAATAAACAAACAAATATATAAAGTCTTCAAAAATATATTTCTTCTATGAAACCTCCCTTGATACACCAGGTAGTGGATAATTTTTGTGTTTACATTTCTGTCTCTCCCCACCAGACTGTGAGCTTGTCAAGGACTGGGAGTACGACCTATTGATATGTGTTTCAGTAATCAGCGCAATGCTTGACTCTCAGTTAACAAGTACTCAATAAATGTTATTATTTATAATGTATAAAAACAAATTCTTCTTGAATGCATGTTTGGAAATAGCAAAGACAGCAAATAATGAAAGGATGATGACGGTAGGCATTAATGCCTCAGTTAATAACCAGTGGCTCATTGCTGCACAAGGCAACGGGAGAGATGGAAGAAAACTGGGACAGAGTCTAGAACCCAGCTGGGAGAGTCAAAAGAAACCCAGGTGAAAGAGTAGGGGAAACACAAACATCTGCCACATCTTATAGTTAATTGTTCAGAGCAGTAGGAGGTGGGTGTCAGGGCTTGGCTCTTTGAGTTCTACCCATCCCCACAACTAAATTATCCTAATGTTTAAACATCAAATAGCTGTTAACACCCCTTTTCTGAGTTGTTCCTCACCTCACTCTGCACCCACACTTTGTTCTACTTTGCCTGGTCTCTGAACAGCCCAACCCCTCCCTCATCTCCCCAGTCCCACACCCCTTCCTGCTTTTGTCCTTTGGGTTTCTGCTCCTCCAACCCCAACTCCCTCCTCCACTCCCAGCCTGGGACTTCTCTCCTCCTTCCTGGCTGCCCTTGCTTGATGGGCACCCACAGGTGGCTTCCTGGCATGACCTCAGAACCCTCTCTCACAACTGAGGACAGATCCAGAGGGTTTGGCCCAGTGGCCTGGTGTTTACCCTTCTGCTGACACTAGAGGGCTTTCAGCGAGAACTAAATAGTTATGAAAGACCCTTGGAGGGGCTGCCACACCTCCAGGCTCCACACAAAGGATTGACCTGCCTCATGCCCAGCTTGTGCAGACCTGGTGTCTCAACTGCACACCTCACCCACTTCACACTTGCTCTCTCCATTCTTTCATCCTTTGCTTCAGTGACTCGGCCTCCTGTCTACAGCTTCATGCCACTGTTGGCTTCCTGGGGCCCAGTTCCATTTCCCGTGGCTTCTGATCCTAATTTGCCTCTGGAAACTTCTCAATGCCCACTTGCCCCTTGGTGCACCTAGCCCTAGAGCACTCATAAGGTGGTTACCTTAGGGTTTATCCAGGCCCCTGGCACCGAAATGCTAAATTCTATCACTCTGGCACTTCGCACCATCTAGACAGTTGTCCTGAAAAGTGGTAGAGGCCAAGTCTTAAAGGCTGGGTCAGATTCAGGAGGGGGGACAGGACAGGCTGGCAGGCAGTGAGAAAACAAAAGATGAGCATAAAGAAAACAGTTTATTCATGGGATGGGGACCTTTGGCTGAATCTTCTGGGGGTTTCTTCTTGGAACCAGATCATACTTCAGTGCAGCCACTGCCAATGCTGCTCTGCAAATTAAGGACAACACAGTACTCAAAACGGCCACCAAGTCAGCAGCTAGAGTTCAAGAAGTTATAGAAATCACCCCATTTTGAGTACATCACTGCTCACCTTATTTACACACATCTAAGAAAGTAGTTGTGGATTCTGAAGCTTGCAAGCCCACGTGCAGTCTTGGGCAGCTAGACACTTATGGGCACTGCTGTGTTTGAGCAGTGCGCCCACTATTTGTTATTAAGGGTCGGTTGTATGATCACTCTGTTGTGTACACTAGCAGGAAATCTACAACCTTGTAGATTGCCCCTGCCCTAAAGAACTTGGGGAGAGCCAGCCATCTCTAACTTGAGCTCATCTTTTGGGACTGAGTGGATACCAAACAAAATGATAGGTCCAAGTTAAGCGGCTCTAATTCAGTGACAACAGCTGTGGGCAGCATACACCCCAGCACGGAGCCCTGGGAAAGGAACATAGTGTGTGGAGTCAAGGAAACGCAGACTGCTCATGGAGGCTGTGCTAGTCGGCTTTCTCTGGGTTACACTGTGATATAAACATCTTCAAACGTAGCAGCAGACGTTGATTTCTCGCTCATGGTATACGTCATCTCAGAAGAACAGGAGGTGCAAGTCTCCTCTACAAGTTCCCATTGCCGGAGCATCACCTACCCGCCCTGCTGGTTGAAATCCTGTTCCACATCGTCGTCATTCTAAGATCCAGACCGGAAGAACAGCTCTAATCGGGAACATTACCATTTTCCAGGGAGAGACAGGATAGCTGATGAGAACCCACAGTGGCTCTTAGGGCTCATCCTCAGAAGTGGTACATGTCAGTTATGTTTCATTGGCCAAAGCAAGTCACACAGACAAGCCTGCGGTCCCTGGTTGGACATGTATAATTCTCACACAGAGGACAGCAGATATTGGGAACAGTATCAGAACCACCACAAGGAAAGAATTTTTTTTTTAGAAAACCCTCTGCAGTTAAAGCCCTTGTAGGTTTTGGGTCTACAGGTTGTCACCCAGGGATCACACAAAAGGGAGAAAAACATAGTTAGCTCGCAAAGCTCTTACGCTCCTCTAGCAAGACAAGAGTGGAGATTTTAGGAGATGAGGAAAGCATTAATGAGGAAGGTGGGAAGAGGATCTATTAATATGTTGGAGATAAACTTCGAGGGGATATCACAAAATTTCAGGAAGGAAAGGTACCTGGTCACGTGGTCTCATGTATTCAGATTTAGACTTAGATTCAGACTTATGGCCTTAGCACCCCTCTGGTTCAGCTTCTCTGCGTGGGCTGAGCAAGGGAACTGACTTCCAGAAGGATCAGAACAGGAGATGGGACTGCTGTCCCTCTTCTACGTCTGCCTTGTCCAAAGAGCAGCCGGCATTGAGACAGCGCTGCTGTGCAGCCCATGAGTACTCTCTCAGTCTGAACTTCCTTTCAATTCATCCCCGGGACACTCTGTTTTGAAGGGCTGTCAGAAGTCGCAGACAGCACTCAGACACAATAATCTTTCAAACCCAGAATGCCAGAATGTCACCCCTGAGCAGGAAAACCCCGCAGGCTGGCCTCTCTCCTCCTGTCCTTTGCATCCCTCTCTGTAGCTCAAGCAGTGCTCAGCCTCTTCTTGACAGGGAAGGTTCCTGCTCATCTCTTCCCACAGATAAGGCCTCTGCGGAGACATCGCGAGTGAGTTCCCTTGGACCTCAAAATGCTCAGCTCACCATTTGGAAAGAGCGATTCCTCTTCCTTCCTCTTTTCAAATAAATGACCATACAAATCAGTTTGCTCTGGGGACTGGTTTTGTTTTGCATTGTTTTAAAGCATTGCCTAATTCCCTTTATGGTGCTTTTTCTCAGGATTTTTGTGTCATTTCAACTTCCCATTTGCAAAACTGTAATTAAAATTCCCACTTGCTATGTTATGCCACAGCTCTGAGTTTTCATTTCACTTAAGCCTTTTCTTTGAGACAGATTAGAACACATATAATTTCACTATATAATGACAGTTTTAAAGTAATATGTTATGAGGAAGTGAATGATTAATCTGCTCTAACTTATTCTTGTCATTACTGTGTTACTTTGTTTAAATATTTTCCTTAATAAGGATAAAATGTAGGACTTTGGAATTGTTATTTTGCAATTTTGTTAACTCATATTATTTTCCTTTCCTTATTTGTTAGCACATTAGCAGAAAGGTAGTATTGTCCACTAAGTTTCTTATTGTACCACATAAACAACTAGATGCTGTTTTAGTAAAAGGTCTGGATTTGAAGGCTCTGAATATGAATGTCTTTTCTCAATTAACAAATACTTAAGAGAACATCATGACATCAAGAAAAATGTCCTTCAGGAAAATATTTTCCCAAGTTTATATTGATATCTGGAATAAACTCATTCATTCATCAAAACATAATTATTGAGTACATACTGTGCACTTGTACCAGACACTAGTCTAAAAACATGGGATACATCAGTGAGCAAGCCAGGTAAAATCTTGTTTGTAAAGGGCTTAGATTCTAGAAGAGAGAGAGAGATTAGGCAAAATCATATTGAATAAGTAAAAGATGAGTGCTCAAAGGAAAATAATAAAGCAAGGTCAGAAGAACGGGAGTAGGCAGGGTGCTTGATTTTCACTGTGGTTGTCAGGACACCCTTCCCGACTGAGTAGCATTTGGGGGTGGGGGATGCAAATCACATTGCAACCTTGCAAACCTCTTTACTCTGAGCAAAATGGGGAGCCATCACAGGGTTGGGGGGAAGGAATGAGCTGATTAGATTTACATGTTTAAAGAATCACTTTGACTGCACTGAGAATCACTGTGGGGACGGATGGAACAGGAGTGACAGCACCTGGACTACTTTAGTGGTTAGTGAATTAATCCAGGAGACAGATGGTGGTGGATGGAACTAAGGTGTAGCAATGGAAGTGGGTATTCAGAGGTAAAGCCAACAGGATCTCCTGACCGTTTCAATGTAGGTTATGAGAGAAAGAAGAGCCAAGGCTTTTAGGCCGAGCAACTGGAAGGGTGGAGGTCCATTTGCTGAGAGGGGGATAGCTTTGTGCATTGCACAGGTCTCGGGGGGGGAAACAGGAGTTTGGTTTTGGACTTAAGTTTGAGATATCTATTAGATGTCTAAGTGGGAAAAGCAAGTTAGCTGTCGGAAAAGTAAACTGGAGCTCAGGAGAGAGAACTCTGCTGGAGTCATAAACATGGAGCTGTTGGAGCAGAGGGAAATCAAAGCCGTACGACTGGAAGAGCTCCCTGAAGGCAGTGTGCGAGGTGTCTTAGAAGGTGAGAGAAGGCAGTTTACCAAAGAGGAGGGAGTGGTCAGTAGTGTCCAGTGCTGCTGAGACGTCATTTAAGAACCAAGAATTGATCACTGTATTTAGCGAAGGGGAAGTTGTCAGTTACCCCAGCAAGCTCAGTTTCAATGTTGCAGCGGGAGTAAAACCCTCACTAGAGTGAGCTGAAGAAAAATATGGTAAAAAAGGAATTGGAGGCAGTGAGTATAAACAATTCTTCTAAGATGTTTGGATGCAAAGGGGACCAGAGAAGTGGAGTGAGGAAGAAGGTCAAGAGACACTTTATTCCTTAAGATGGGAGAAACAACATTTTTTAAAAAATGGTGATGGCAATCATCCAGTAGAGTCGAAAATCAATGATATAAGAGACAGGAGACAATTGCTGGAGTTACCATTTGAAACTGGATGAGATCAGTGCAAAAGTGAAAAGACTGGCTTTCCATAAAAGCATGAGTAATTCATCCCCAGTAGTAGCAGGCAGGAAGGCAGAGGATATGGGTACAGATTCTTAAGTGGTTAAATGTACTTTCTTTAAGCTTAATTTTTTTTTTCTTTTATTCCAGAGAGAGGGGGAGGGAGGAAGAGGGGGAAAGAAACATCAACGTGAGAAAGAAACATTGATAGGTTGCCTCTTGCACACGTCCGGACTGGGAACTGAATCTGCAACCCAGGCATGTGCCCTGACCAGGAATCGAACCCATGACCTTTTGGTTTGCAGGATGATGCCTAACCAACTGAGCCACACTACCCAGGGCTCTTTATGCTTTTTAAAATGAATTTCCCAAGTAAAGGAAACACTAAGTTCCAGGCTATCAATTAAGCATTGGATGGCCTGGCTAATGTGGCTCACTGGGTTGGCCATCATCCTGCAAACTGAGAGGTCACCAGTTCAATTCCAAGTCAGGGCACATGCCTGGGTTGTGAGCCAGGTCCCTGGTTGGAGGTGTGCACGGGGCAACCGATGGATGTTTCTCTCCCTCATTCTCCCTCCCTTCCCCTCTCTCTATAAACAAGTAAAATCTTTTTTTTTTTTTTTTTATTTAAAGAAGCACTGGCTTACTTGGAGAAGCAACCCTTATTTTTTCACTCATGAATCCATTTTAGAAGGGTTTGGTCCACTTCTTTCTTGCCACTGTGGTTGATTAAAACATGTTCTCTTAGTTTTTCTGGTTTCAACTTCATCATAATACTTCTAACTATAGCAGTCTGGCAATTTCCCTTCCTCTTTGGACCTTGTTACCCCAGTACTTGTAGAGAGTTACCCACACACTTCACCCAGTTTCCTTTCCTCTGTACTGCTCTCCTCCCTCCACCTGCTCGTTTCTAATCTGGTCACCAGCACTCAATTTCCTCCGCTATGAAGAAGGGAAGGAATCTGCTTCCTACTTCCAAGGCTGAGAGTTTAAGTCTAGGACGTCAAACGGTTTTAACCCATCTAAAGAAATAGAAAGAAGAGGAAAGAGGGAGGTAGTACAACAGAAGAAATCAGGAGTTTGCTTTTGAACCTGTTGAGACATATATTACATGGCTAAGTGGGGAAACCAAGTAAGCAGTTAGAAATGAAAACTGGAGCTCAGGAGAGAGAACTATGCTGGAGATACAAATGCGGAGTTGTTGGCTTAGAGAGAGAATTCAGAGCTCCATGACTGGATGCGCTGCTTGAAGGGAGTGAGAGCACAGTCTTGGAAGGGAAGAGAAGGCAGAAGACTACTTTTACCGTTTGCTTGGGCTGAGCCCCTAGTAGATCATTTCAAAGCATGTTATGTATATGAGCTCCCAGCTGTTGTAAATTATGTTAGCTGTGGCATTTATAGTCACTCTGCATTAAGAAATCAGGTCACACTTACAATATGTGGACACACTTATAACAGGTAACACTTAATGAGCAATACTTTTATGTTCTAGGCACTCAGTTAAGCAATTTCCATGTCATTTAATCTTTGGCCTCACAATAACTGGAGATATAGATTATTATCCCCACTTATGAAACTAACAGAGGTGACAGAAAGAAACTCAAATAATTTGAAATGCTGCATCGCTTCAGCATTATTGCTACTTTCCATGCAAATAATATTCTACATTTATGTATGATTGGTTATGCAGATGTGTCCAAATTTAGCCCTGTCCCTCCAGGGCTCTTCTGCACGAAAAGTTCATCGTATTATTCATAAGCTATGCCAGTGTACTTGGGATCAGTTTATAAACTTTGATTTCTTTACAATTTTTCAAGATATTTACAGATGACTGGAATTCATATTGCTTACCACATATTGGACATGCTGCTGCCAGGTGATGAAAGAAGGAATGCAAAGTCAGTCCTCCAAGGGGCTCAGATTCTTCTCTAATAGAAAAGTCATTCATTCATTCATTCATTCATTCATTCTGTATTATCGAAAGCCTTAGCATGCCACATGCTACAGTTCAGATATGCACAAATCGACTAAGAATTACAATGCTTGGTAAAAGAAAGAGATGCACATATAATGACCTTTATCTGACTTGGTCCTTTTAGACAGAATAAGCGCTTGGATCTCTAGAGCCAGGCTGCCAGACTTAGAAGTCCAGGTCTGCCACTTAAAGGCTGGGTAATCTTGAGCTACTTATATAACCTTTCCAGGCCTTTGTTTCCTGTCTGAAGAAATGAGGATAGTGATAGGAACCATCCCATAGGGTGGTCACGAGGACTAAACATGAACATATGTAAAGTATTTAGCGAAGCGCCTGGCCCGTCATAAGCATGGCAGCTATTTCATTGTCAGCATGATACAGATTTACCATGGACTAGAACAGTTGCCATGTCTGAACACAACCGCTCAGCAAAGGACAGCAAGTGCTTTGTAACGTTTTGCTGAATAGAACTTCCTTGACATCTCATTGTGTTTCTGCCACCTCATTTCTGTAGACATGTCCAATGTAGTTTCGGAGTCTTTTTCCATCATATTTCTTAACTTTGAATCCAATGCCAAATCAGTTATTGTCCTTTGCTGCCTCCTTCCCATTTGTTTTCCCTGGAGAACAGGGGAAGCTGACAGCTTTTTACATCCTAGACCATCCGAGTGATCTTTCATTACTTGTCATTGGTAGAGCTCTTACCAATTTTATCTTTAAAAATCTTTTAAAATTATTTTCCCTACTATCAAAGTAATACATGCTCAACATAATAACACTTCAGGCATACAGAATTTTTCAACAGAAAGTGAACAGCCAAGACGTGGTAACCCCATATCCAGACATAACCACTGTTAACTCCTGTTATGTATGCTTCCAGACCTAAGCACACATTTAATAACAAGTATATAAAGAAATACAAATAAGAATGGAATCATACTATTGATATTGTTCTGCAATTTACTTTTTTCCACTTACAGATTTTAGACGTTCTTGCATGTTAGTACAAATAGATCCATCCTATTTTTATTAATAGCTTCTTAATGTTTTCTTCCACATATCCAGCATAATTGGCTTAACTAGTTTCCCAACTGAGATTTTATTTGGCTTTTACATGGCTATATGTTTTAACTATCATAAACAATGCTGCAATAAACATACCTAGACATATTTTTTTTTTTGTATTTATTTTGAGAGAGAGGGGAAGGAAGGGAGAAAGAGAGGGAGAGAAACATCAATGTGTGGCTGCCTCTCACAGGCCCACACTGGGGACCTGGTCTGAAACCCAGGCATGTGCCCTGACTGGGAATCGAACTGGCAACCTTTCAGTTCACAGCCCACGCTCAATCCACTGAGCTACACCAGCAAGGGCTAGACATATATTCTTGTACATAGCTGTATTACTGAAATACATATATTTGGCAAAAATATGTTCAAGGTATAAATTCCTAGATGTAGAACTACCTAGTCAAAGAGCATACATATTTATTTTATCAAAAATTGCCAAAATGTCCTCCAAAAGAATTTATCCAATTTATACGCAACACTCACAGTGTATGAGAATGCCCGTTTCTCCATATTTGACTGTTTCCCGAGTATTACTTTTTCTTTTCTCAGTGTATAGCTCTCTGGAAAACACATTTCTCTTAAATCCAGAACCACAGTTTAAAACCTAGGGAAGATCAAAATACGGAAGTGTTTTTATAGACGGCAAACATTCCAAATTAATTATAATAATAAGTTGTTTTTAATCAAAATATCACACCACTGGATGATAGTTTTAAAACTGCTCTAACCTCACAGTTCAGCAAATGCAGTACTGTGATTAGATCACTTGATATACAGCTCCTGGCCACACACCTTCTTGGCTGGGCCTGTGGAATAGGAGAGGGCGCTGGCAGGAGGGGCAAGGAAAGGTGAGAAAGCTAGAGGTCAGGAGAACTCGAAACCTAATGTCATCTTGTTACTGTCTAGGACAGTCCCTTGGGGTGCGGTGGTCCGCTCTGCTCCTCCGTGTTAGGGCCGCTCTTCTTCACTTCCAGCGCCTGAGGAGCAAGTGCTCACCGTCCAAGGATCAGTTCTACCACCCCCTTCTCTCTCGAGCCTTTCCTGACATTCTAGGACACCACTCTTTTTGATGCCTCACTGTGTCTGAACCCACACCTTCCTGAGGACGTGTTAACATTTTGTGCAGCATGCTTAAGAAGAACATTTTAGGTGCTGAGTTGAACGCACACTCGCTGACATGGAGAGAATTTGGGAAGTGAGACTTCCCATTGTTCACAGAAATGGGGAGATTCAGGTAAAAGGAGATACCGAAGTACTGGGGCTGGAACCATTTGTCTTGTTAAAGCCCAACAATTCCAGACATCCCTCCTGACTTTATTTTTTGACTCCTGCTCCTCCGCAGCCACGGAAAAGACTTCAAATATGCGTACTTTGATCTTACAACAAAAACAAGAAGGAAAACTATCAGGTTGGAAAACACCTCTTAGCAGAGGTCAACCTCTTCATCTGCCTCCTTCAGACGCAAGACATTTTTGGCAAAAAGGAATGAGGAAAAAAGAGTAGACTCAGATTACAAGAAGAGCTGACCCTCCGAGACGTCTTTAACAGCAGAGACAAGTGAGGCTGGGAAGCTGTCTGTGCCAAGATAAAGCTGTGTGTGCCCCAAATCCTAGGTAAGTACCTTCTCCTTAGTGTTGGAAGCCACTTACATGACTTTACTCAAACTTCCCCCTATTTCATTGCATTTCTCCCCAAGTCTTAATATTAGAGTTTTAGCCAACAGATAAACCTACGAAATGCGAATGTTCCTGACCTCTTCTCGCTCCCCGCTGACGACAGCGGCTGTCTGGCACCACGTCCTGCCCAGGTGGGAGTTTGACAATATTTCGGCGACAAAGATCTAGGCTGCCGCTCCGCCCCGCCCCATGCACCTGCTCGGTGTCTAGCAGCCTCTGGCCGCCGGTCGCCGATCCCAGGCACCCGAACTCGCCCCGCACCCAGCTCCGGCCAGCCCGCCCGCGGGGCTGCGGAAGCACCCCGACCCTCGGCCAGCGCGGCGGCGCCACCAGAAGAAAGCGCTCGCAATCACATGGAGGCCCGGGCCCGCCCCATTGGCTGCGGCCGAGCCAGTCGCGGAGCTCGCCGGCTGCGGTTGGTCCCGGAGCAGCAGCGCCTGCACGGACCCGGAGTCCATGTTACGCTTTGTCTAATTCCCCCCGTTACAGAGTCATGTGCTGCTGCTCCGGTCGCCGCCGCTGCCGCCGCCCGTGGTGCCCGGGCTCCTCCGCCGCGCTTCGAGGTGGCCGCCGCGGGCGGGGCCGCGGGAGCAGGGTCCAGGGCGCCGCGCGCCTCCGCCGCCCCGCTGCGTCCGGGTGCAGCCGCCGCCCGCCGCAGGTGATGCCGCCGCCTCCCGCCTCAGCATAAGCCGTGGCTCGGCGGCCGAGCTGCCTGGGCTGCCCCCCAAGGTGGGTGCGCACCTCTCCGGGGCAGGGGCCGGCGCCGCGCAGGTGGGAGCCGCGTCGGAGCCGGGGCGCGCGGGCGCCACGCCGGCGTCCTTCCCTGCGAAGCCGCGGCCCGAGCGGAGGCTGCGGCCGCGAACTCGCAGCGAGGGGGTCAGAAAGGGGCGCAGCGGATGGCGAGCGGGGCCGGGCAGTGCTCCCGCCGGTGACCCCTTGGGCCCGGAAGATTGTCCTGCTTTGGGCAATTTGAGCGGCAGGCTCCTGGGCCGCAGGCCCTGCGGGAGGAGAGGCCCGGCCGCCTCCCTCCGGCTCCCCCTCTCGCGCGCGCTCCCTTCTCTCGCCTCCCTCCTCCCTGTCGGAAGGGCGGGGAGACCAGGGTGCGGCTCCGCTGGTTCCTCCTGGAGGTGGGTGTTCGGTGTCTGGCTTTGCTGGCCGGGTGCCCAGAAGGTGAGCCCTTAACTTCTCCAGAAACGTTTCCCCGTGGTCTCCTTCCCGCGCTGGGGGAGCCGGACCGGAATGTGGGGGCCGCGCCCCGCCCCCGGCGCCGGGAGGAGGAAACTGGGGGCGTGCAGGTGCACCCAACCCGCCGCGGGCCATCTCCGGGTTGGGGACCGGTATAATCCGCTTCTAGCTTGTTTGGAAGCGTGGGCACTTGGGAGCGGGACTTCTGCTCGAATCTTGCCCGGGGGCTTGGGAAGAAGGAGTAGGACTGGGGATGGTTGCCCAGCGAACTGTCACCTTCGCTTCCTGGAGGGTTGATAGGGGCCTTCCTCTTTCAGGGGTCCTTTATTTGGGGTATCTCTTACGGATGAAGAAATAAGGTGTTGGTTTCTTAGAAAAACCTGCCACAGTGAAGAAAAGCTGCTACAGGTCGAGGGGAGGAGAGAGAGGTAGGTCCCTGTTGGACAGGGGAGGTGGGATGTGGGGTCCCACTGGTACGCAGTTGGGGTGTGTGGCCGAAGGTGGGAAGGTAGGGTTTTCTGAAAGAAAAAACACGAAGGGGGGAGAGGGTAATCTACTCAGTGATCTACTCAGGAGGTAAGCAAAGAGCTGGGGAATAGGTGTTGGGGAGTCCTGGCCATCAGCGGGGTCTGCTTGAACCACTTGGGTTCATACATGGCTCCTTCAGCTTTGCAGATTTTTGTCATTTCCTCCTTGATTTTGAAAAATATTTCTTGTTGGGCAAAAAAAGCTATTAGGACATTTTGAAAGACATACAGTAGTAAAGAGATAGCTAGTCTCTGGAAACTTCCCTTCGCCCCTTTGGTAATAACATTCCATTGAGGCAGCGTTTACTGACCACCTAGTATGTGTTCGGTGCTTGGCGCTGGAAGAGTCAGGGCCGGGTCGGGAATTCCCGTCCGCAGTAATGGTGAGCGCTGTTTACCTCGTAAACAACCAGAGGGCATTTCCAGGTGCCAAGAATGACAGTGGTTCAGACCTTCCCCGCCAAAGCTGCTGAGGCCTCGGCTTCCTACAGACCTGTGGGGAGAGTTCTGGACCATCACCAATTAATGGGGTCTTCATAAAGCATCTGTTTATAGTTTATACATCCTGACTGAACACCTCCCCATCAGCTAGGCCAGGATTAGAGTTGTTGCCCCTCCTGTTCTCAGCATTAAAAAGTCAAGAGCTCTGTAGGGAAGATCCTGAGATGAAAATTAGGCAGTTAAAATACAAACTTGGCAAAGTTGATTTGGAGTGGTTTCTCTAGGTTATTCAGGAGCCTCCCATAAAATGATTAGGTAGTCCATGAAGCTAGGGGGGAAATTTCAAAATCTTGAATTGGCATGATTTGTTTATATATTTGAACACTTTATCTTAGATTCGTCCCCTTTGTATTGCAGTGCATGTGTGTGTACTTTGTTGATTAAAACTTAACACCTTAGGAGGTTGGAGAGGAAACTGTCCTTAGGTGACCCTGTCCCCCGGTGTGTCCCATTACAGTGTTGAGTGGTGTATGATGAAACAGGTAACGTATTGAGCCATATTTGTATCATTTTCTCCCTGCCAAGGTTTACAGAATTAAACACACACACACACACACACACCTTGGTCAAAAGTTGGCCTTTTTTCTTAACTTTTATATTGTGCAGAGCTTTTTGATAAATTTTAGAAAATTTTGATGTGTTTGTTAATAGTGACTCGTTTTGGTAGCTGTATTTTGGAGGTTATACTTGATTAAGTCTCAGTACTGTAGGTAAATTAGGACTGGCTGTGGAAAAGTAAAGTTTTGTCAAAACTGTGTACTCATGATCACACGTTCTTAAAATGGTGTTTGGTAAGGGATTTCCCATATTTTTTCATCTTTAATTGGAGCTGCTGTTTGACATTCTAAGAAATAGCCGTCAATATTTATTGAGTACCAGCAGGAAGCAGAGAATCCGAGTGGGTGCTGTGTTGACTTGAAAAGGAAGGAGGGGGTTCTCAAAGGAGGGCAGGTGAGACAGGCGCACCAGAAGGGAACAATTGCATTTGTCTAGGAGGTCAAAGAATACTGAAGTGGAAATGGTGTTTGGAGCCAGATGGAATTGCTGTGTGTGTTGGAGAAGCAGGAAGGAACACGCATTGGGGAAAGCTTTGAGGTCTTCATAGGTCAAAAAGAACAAATAGGTTTGCCTAGCTGGAGCAGAGAACAAGACTGATGAAGGAAGGTAGAGAGAATCTAGTTAGTGGAAAACTTGAACCACAAGACGGTGGTGTTAATCATTTGCCTCAAGAAGAGCAGTTGTCAGCAGGGTGTGGTTTTGCCTCCCAGCAGACATTTGGTGATGTCTGAAGACATTTTTGCTTGTTAGAGCTGGAGGCAGGTGCTACTGACATCTAGTGGGTAGAGGCCAGGAATCCTGCTGAACATCTTGCAATGCCCAGCTTATTGCCCCCCACAAAGAATTATCCTGTCTAAAATGCCAGTAGCTCCAGGGTTGAGAAACCTTGCTCAAGTCAGTGCACATAAAGGCCTCTGTGAAGTAAAGCTACATGTCAGAATAGGCCTTGAAAGAAGATGGTTCTTGACATGTGGGGAAAGACACTGAGGTCAGGAAGCCAGTCTAGGAGACTCTTGCTGTGCTTCGGCCCAATGTGATTAGGTCTAGGCAAATCCTAACAAGAAAAGGGCATTTTTGAGTTCATAGCAGATGAGCTAGCAGGGCAGTATAATATTGGGCAAATGGAGAACTGGAATTTTCGAGAGGTCCTAGTCTAACTTGAGTACATTTTTACACTTGCTAGGCAGCTTCTGTTTAAATTCCCAAGGAACAGGGAATTCTGTTAAATGTCCTCACTTAATATCTTCAATGGGTTCTGCAACTTTAAGTGAGATGATAATATAACGATAAACAAGACTCTTAAGTTCCTACAGCATCTCATCGGTGTTACAATGAAACAACTTTGAGTAAATGATGTCATTCGAGGACCTGCTGTACTTTTGAAGGCATGCCATTATATCTTTGGACCGTGTGTATGGTGATGATTTGAGCTGAAGACTGCCTCCTTGAAAATTCATTCTATTGATTCTGTCCCTCTGTAACTACCCACTTCCACAGCACAGCCCTTCCAGTGCACAAAAACAGTGTGATGTCTCCACCCAATGAACTCTTCTCCGTGCAAAATAGTCCCAGCTCTTTTCACAGCCCCACATGGGACGTGGGTTCTAGGTGTCTTCTCGGTCTGCCAGCATCTCATGGAGGATAAGGGGTGTCTGGAATTGAATAATTGAGATGTGATCTGGTCGGCCAACAGCGCAGTAGGACAGCTTTTTTCCTGACACCAGAGCATAAGCACCTACTTGCTACAGCTTAGTCTCACGATACTGCCCTTAAAAAGATAAAAAGCCGTGTGCAGCACAGACTCATATATACATTCTGGATAGTCAAAACTCCCAGATATTTGTTGTAGGAGTTGCTCCATCCTATATTCATTGGGTGGGTGGGTGTGGGGGGCGGGGTGGGGGTGGGAGGAGTTGAATGGAAGTCTTGGCTTGTTTTTGTCCCTGTTCAGTGTTATCCTGTTTATTCTGGTTCAGTCTTCAGGCGTTTTGAGATTTTAAGGGTTTGTTTTTTTTTCTTAAGATTTTTTTTCCTGTATTTATTTATTTTTAGAAAGAAGGTAAGGGAGAGAGGGAGAGAAACATCAGTGTGTGGTTGCCTTTCGCATGCCCCCCCCACTGGGGACCTGGCCTACAACCCAGGCATGTGCCCTGACTGGGAATTGAACCGGCGACCCTTCGCTTTGCAGGCCCACACTCAGTCCACTGAGCTGCACCAGCCAGGGAGATTTTAAGGTTTTGATCCTGTCTCTTAATTATATGAGAAAGGAGTAGAAGATAAGTTTGCCCAAAGCTTTGTTGTCGCTAGTGTTAATACTGCATGAAACGTAGCAGTTTGTCACTACTGGTCCTATTTGAGAGCTGGGGTGCTGAGTGATAGAAGTGAATTCCAGGGTTTGGGTAGTCCTTAGTTTAGGGGCGTCTGACGAGCCAGTGTTTGTGGCTAAGCCACATTGCTTTTAGTTCTTGCTAATGTTTGCACCTGAGATGCCCTTCTGAAATTATTTGAATCTGTTGCAAGCTTCTGAAATCTGTACTCCATCCTTTTGGGGTCTTGTCATTCTCTAAGATATCTAGCGGAGAGCTTTTAACATTCTGTGCAAACCTGTGAAGCTGGCGGGGTCAGCGCTGCTCTTGAAGTTTGCGAAGGTAACTGGTGCTGGCAAAACACACACATAAATTGGGTTCCTGTTCAGGCTGAGCTTTTTTTTTTCTTTTTTTTTCCTTCTAGCTGGTGTGCCCAAAATACTTAATTAGTGACAGCTTTACATTTGGAGAGGGAGAGAGGATTGGGGCATAGAAACAAGTTATTTTCCCAGAAAAAGGCTTTAGCTTGTCAGTGGTGTAATTTCTTCTCAGATTTCACCGAGAAGACATTAGGAAATTACCATTCTCAGATGTCTTTTGAAGCAGGAAGGTCAGACATCCTAGGTGACTCAGTGCCAAGTTGTCCAAATGTTCTAGATTTCTCCAGCAAACTAGATTTAAATAAACTGCTTGGTTCAGGTGGTAGCCATCCAGTGGTGTTCAGAGTGCTGGACCAGAATTCCAGATCTCAGCCAACATGTACAAACTCTTTGTGAGGGATGTCATTGTGCCCCGGTCCCTTGCTGGCGTGGTCTGTCCAGATGGCACAGTCGGCCTGCTCTCACTTCCGTGCCGGCCCACACATGAAACCTGTCTATATCCTCTGGCAAAGAAGGATGTTACTATGAGAAGAAGGGATATTTTGTGGATATACAAGATTTTTTGAGGGAGAAAATACTTGAAGCCTTTAGCTATTCTTTTATACTTTCAAAGGCTCTGTCAGAGTTGAAGTCACCTTGGGATTAAGGATGCAGTGTGTCATTTTTGAATAGGAAGGTAGAATTGTATAGATGGCAGGGATCGAATTGACACTTGAATTTCATAGATGGGAAAACCAAGGCACAGGGAGGCGATGTGATGAGCTGCAGCTTCCAGGAGTAGTTCAGCAAGCATTTGACTCCATCAGCCTTAAAGACCACAAATAAAGATTTCTAAGGATAAAGATTTCCCTTCTGCTTAGAGGTGTGTAAACAGCGGGGTCCCTTGGGTCTTATTTACATAATTGCTCCAAAAGAAGGAGCCCACAGTGGAATTTCTAAGTGTACAGATGACAGTAAGCTCTTGTGAATTATGAAATATCTAACCAGTGGGGAATTGCTCCAGGGAAACTGTAACAGGACATGTAAGTCATCAGAAGATTTGCAGGTGAGTTTCTTTGTGGGCAAATATGAGGTCAGGTATTAAGGGGGAAATTAGGGAACTGTCATAAGCTGGTGTTTCGGTGGGAAACCCCAGGAAAAGGCTTCAAAAATGCTTTCACAGTGTTGTCCCACTTGGCAGTTATGAAGGACAGGGAATGACAAGCTTCATCAAAAACTTTTTGGAAACAGTCTTAATTGAGTTTCTACTGTGCTTTGTTCAAAGCATGAGCACCTGACTTCAGGGGAGAGGGCCAGAGCTCGGGCTGTCAATGGAATGGCACCTAGAAGGTGTGGACATTCCCACTAGAATACAGTGTCTACAATCCATTCCAGGAGGCTTGATGAGAACCAGGCCTCCCCGTTTGTCTTCCTGATAAAAATACTAGGTTTTCTAGCATCTGAAGAGAAGACAGCTGGAGGAGATGTTATCAAGCCCATGAAACCAGCAGGGTAGTGGCAGAGGAAATCTGCATTATTTACCTAATCCCAGCAAACCCGAATGTGGTATTTCAGTTGCCTGCTTTCCTGTATGTGCTGTTCTCCACCAATTTCCTAGTGTCCCACATATGGTTGGTCCTCCATATTTTTCACCTGAAGGAATGAAGAAGTATACCTTAAAACTTTCATAAGGCATATTCAGGATGAATGGAAAAAAAAAAATATTGTACCAGTTTTTCTTAACCCTGATTGGCATCAGAATCAGTCTGGGGAATACATAGTTTCCATCCGAAGTGGGGAATTCTCGCGTGTGCAGGGCCGATTTACGTTACAGGTGGATTTTTGATTGTGGAGATGGCCGGTACCCTGGCCCTATGCATTGTTCAAGGGCCAGCTGTGCTTTAAAGTTACACGAGCCCAGCCCCCTACCTATTGAATGCCTGGGAGTGGAGTTTCAGTTTGAGAAGAGCCCTTCCTGCCCCCAAGTGATGGTGATGTGCAGCCGGAACCGAGAACCACCATCTTACATAGCTGCACGCAAAGGATGGGTACCAACTGAAGACACCTTCAGAAAGGCTTTGAAACGTTTGTGGTTGTCAGGCCCACAGTCGATTATCAAGACAAACAGGGAGCTTTAAAGATACATCTGCATCCTTGGCAGGGATGACCAAGATAGAAGATGCTCCATGGTGCCTCCATGAGACACTGCGTTCTGGACCGGATGGCAGGATGGGGCCAACCGCAGTTCATTCTTGAGCAGTTGCTTCCATGATGGGTCCTTGACAACAGCTGCACCAGACTGCAAAACTGGGAGTTGAGACAATCTAGCAAGCTTTTCAGGTTTAATTTTAGTGCTAAGTTTACTCAGTTTAAATAGTCTTAAAAAACAAAAAACAAACCTGGGTTGTTCTTTCTTTGAGGGATTAATGGTTTTTTTTATGCTTTCTGGTGTCGTTCATTAGTCGCCTAAAACCTGGCAGTGTTATGACAGTCTTCCTTTTGAAGTTTGACCGACGCATGGAATCAGAAGTCTGGGCACTGCCACCGCACCGGGGTTTTCAAGATCCTGTGTCCTGCTCTTGACACCTGCTCTTGGGGAAGGCTCTCAGACCCCATTGTTAGATTCCATTGTGAACATTTAATCACTTAAAAATGTTTTTACTTTCCTCCTCTGTTTTGTGGTAATAGTTAGGAACATTGCCAGAGGAGGCTTCAGTTCCCCAGCAACCCATAAATCCTGTTGCTAAATCTCAGCATCAACAGATCACCAGCATCTCAATGAATTCTGCAAAGCTGGGCCAAGAAGGAAAGCAGAGGACAACACTCCTCTTTGAAGGACCACCAGAAAGCTGCCTGTCCAGGTCTCACAGGAAAGACAGGGCAGATTCCTGCCCCTCACCTTGGGTGTGAAAGCCCTCCGGCAGAATTCTCTCACTGATTGTTTTCATCCCAGTTCTAAATCTTTGACTATTCAGATTCTGTGGAAAGCAGCGCTGTGAGGCATTCAGTGGCACCCTACTGAATAAGCTTTAAAATTAGTTTGTCATCAGATGTAACCAGTTTTTTTCTAAACTTCACTGGTCAAGAAGTAATTTGAACCATTATGGAATACACAAAGTTAATAATAATAAACTACTAGGCATTTATTTATTATCTAAACGTATGCCTTAGACTTTACATACATTCTCACTTAATCCTCAGTACAATCCCACGTGGAAGGGGGGCTTATTCTCACAGATGAGGTTACTGGGGCTTACTGGATTATGTGATTTGCAAAAAAACAACACAAGTGGTAGAGGTGGGATTTGAAGGTAATCTTGTTTATTTCAAAGTTTGTTTTCATCTACTGTGCTCTTATTTCTTAGATTTCTTTGTATTCATTTTATAATACCTATTAATATTTTTGTAAAAAAAAAAGCAAAATGGAGGGTTGGAGTTTGAGGTGTACAGGGACCTCACATCTCGCATAGTTTATGCCCCTTGGGCAGGGATCAGATCTGAAACAGGAAGGCAGCTGGGAAGAGCAGAGCTATGGCATCACGCACGTCCTCAAGCTTCCAGGCTTGTGTTCCATCAGCACACACTGGTTTTAGGACGCATCAGCCTGTTGGGAAAGCCAGTTGAGTGGAACTTCACCCTGGAATTGAGAGGGTAATTTAAAATCACTTGTTTCCGTGCTTGCTTTAGCCCTGTCATTTTTTGTCAACAGCTGGTGGTAGGATGCCCGTAGTACACAGTAAGTACTCTCCTCCTAATTAGGTCTGACCCTACGATAACTGCTGTCCATGAATATATAAAGATGTAGTTACTTTTTGTTAGGGGTGGTGTCCAAATGCTAGCTGAATAAATGCTCTGCCAAATGTATGCATTCAAAACCAATCATTCATGTCATCTAAGTAAAGAATGAAGTAATAAATGCCCATATATCTATACCATGTATTTATAGCCTGTTTTATTAATAGATGTTTTGTGCTCAACGGTATCATTTCCGCAGAGCGAATTCGTTCCATTTTGTGCTGTAAGGGTTTTATGCTGCGCACTAACCCTCAGCCAGTAACGAAGCTCACGTTGGGAGATGGTCTGCAGTGTCCCACAGCTCGCGCAAACGCACCCTCTTACACACACAGGAGAGAGACCCTTTCCTCCCTTAAACTGAGTTCTTTTCAAATATTTTTTGTTCCAAAACTTTTTTTTTTGTTTAGTTCTAAGCTGTTTTCCTTATATGTTATTTGTACCTGGAAAATCTTCACCAAGCAGAAGCTTTATAACTACATCTGTAATTTTTGTACTAACCAGAGACAGAGAGAGAGTGGGCTATTAGCTAATGTCCCTCAGGGTTGCAGGCAAGTACCAAACACTGCCCGAAGTGGGCCTCAGGTAAGATGGTTTATGGCAGCTGGTACTCAACCTCAGGGTAGAGAAATGGGGGGGAGGGGGGTAAACTTGTGCTGAATTTGAAAGAGCAGGTCCTGTCTAAAGGGGGTCTGTTTAGCAGATCTATTCAGCAGCCAATTGTTACCATGTGGGAATGTGGGCCAGTCCCATCAGATCTTCTGGTTTTGTGCTGTAAGCCAGAAATCTGGATGATGACATAAAGATCTCCTGATTTTAAAAGATTGGGTAACTCAACACTTTAAATCCTTCCTGCAGATCAAGCAGAATAGCTTTGTGGACTGGATACAGCCTGTGGGCTTTGGCTCTTCGGGGTAGGGTAGGTAGCTCTTTAGCGGCCAGGTAAATGGACGCATAGGATTTGAATGAAAGCATAATACAATTTTATAAGTCAGTTTAAATTAAAACAAGTGAAAACTTGATTTCTTTGTTTCGCACCCCCCCCCCCAAATACCTCACCTAAACTGAAAGCCCCATACTGGTAATGGTAACGATTTCTGCCCTTTACATTTGATATGTTATATCTGGAGGGGATGCAATTGAAGGGGTTGTCCTGCCTGAGGAGTCATAGATTCCAGGAAAAATATGTGGAGTATGAGAAGGAAGCATCTAGCAGAAGATGGTACAAGTGTAGGGGGCCCAGTGGTGGAGAATGAAGGGTAAGTGCTACTCGGACATGAAGGAGATCACTTACCCTGGAAGCTAAGGGAAGAGAAAGATTTATATTTTAAAGTTCATTTGAGAGGACCAGGGAAGGGAGGGAGAACAAAGAGTCATTACATAGGGAAAATTGTGACCCTGATAAATATTTTAAATAGTGCAGAATCTATGTGGGTTGGCAGATCCCTGTTATTTTGCCATTAGTGCATGCATGTTAATTTGTGTTGTGGCTTCTACAACAGGAGAATTGGAATGAAAAGGAAGGGAAAGTGTGTCAGAAAGGAGAGTACAGAGGAGGGAAAAGAAGAGAGGGTCTGCAGAACAGCTGATATCAAAGTGATCCAAGAAAGCTGGAAAATGTTTGCATTGTAGAAAATTGGCCAACACTCATCCCCTTCCCCCAACCACCACACTGGGGGCTGCCATGCATCTCATTCCCTCCCACCCCCAGCAACCACATTGTCTGCAAGAGTATGCTTGGCAGCCCCCAGCTCACAAATGGCTCCAGACACCCAGCTTGTGGAGGCCTGGTGTGCTCGGTGCCACTTGGAGCAGCCCCCACGGTTCCTTTGTGTGCCCGTAGTGGCAGCATGTGGCATCTGTCCTGCCAGGCCTCCCTGCTCAGAGAGCACTGCAGGCTGAGTTTCAGTGCCTCTCCCTGGCTCGGTGCTCCTGTGCAGGACGCGACCTCAAACCTGCATCTGCTTCTGTCTTTGGTTTTATCTGCTTTTCTGGGGAAACTCCTTCCATCGCTTGCATGTGATTTGTTGTACACACACCCTCTCTGGAAAAGGAGAGAGGTGGTATCTTAGCAGATCTCTATCGCTAGTTGAGTCTAGACTCCTAGCCCAAGAGGGGATTTTTAAAAGCATTTTTCTCTTAATCATCCCAGGTATAGCACATTGCTCCTACAGTCTCAGCATTTTCTGAGAAAGAAACCTTTTGATTCATCAGTAGGTTTTATTTCAGGCCTGAGGACTGTCATGTCTGTGTGATCTGCACCACTCTTTCTCAGCTGGTGGAACTACATTTTTAACACTTTGGTTGCTTTCAGAATAAAAAATGCATTTTAAAGATGTGCCCCCACATCAGTTAGTTTAATGCAATGAGGGTCTTTGTTTTTTTCTCATTACGGAAGCTGGTTTGTGGTAGTGAGCGCATGGGTACTCATTTGCTTGCACTGTTGCTGGGAAGAAGGAAAATTCTTCAAATTCCACTGTTTTTTCTTCTAGGGACTCTAGTCCACAGATGGAAATCCTGAAGATCCTATCAGGAAGTGAAACTCGTAAATAATCTTTGTGCTGGTTTGGGGCATTACGGATTAACAAATAGCACGCGAAGTCTTCCTTAACCTTCTTATAAAATACACATTAAAAAGAGCTCACAGAGACTAATCTGTTCTGGAAATAATAATAAGAGGCACTTGTGTGGTGCTCACTTGTGCCTGGCACTGTTGGGGGCGCTTTACATGGATTAGCTCATTCGCTCCTCACAGCAGCCCATTTTGTAGCCCAGGACGCCAAGGCTCAGCTCCTGGTGGGGCTGCTGCACCCCCCCTGCAGCCCCACCCCCCACCCATCACTATGAGCCACCAGGGAACTCAAGGCCACACAGTGAAAAGTGGCGGAGTTGCGATTTGAACCAACGCAGTTGTTCCTCATCTGGGCTTTTCAGGACAGGTTTCTTGCCTCTTACCCTCTCTCACTACAGGGATCACATCAGCTTCCGAAACTTACTTGCTTTCCACATCACCTCGGCTTTAAACTCAGGATGAGGGCTTGCTTTTTAAAAAAAAAGAAAGAAAATCACACTCCTTTCCTAATACTTCCTCTCCAAACCAAATGAATAAATAAAATTGTTGGGAAAATTTCCACCTAGGAACAGAAAGCTAAAGCATCTTTCTGGAACACCGAGCTGAAACACTGGACTGAAAATTCCAAGGGATGCAGCTGGGGTCTTGTTGCTGTGACAACGTTCCCCCTTGGCACCAGAATTGTTTTAAAGAGCACAAAAGTTATTTCACCTTTACCTTTACAGCCCGTGGATTTGCTGAGCTGCTGAGGATGTTTTTAAAATTGCTTTCCACAATTAATATAGGGCCATGGGAGGGACCAGGGATTTGGAGCTTCAGAGGACTTGAGCTCTGGTCCTGGCACTTTCTTCTGCTGTGACCTTGGACTTCTCAAGACGGGCTTCATCCCCAGTAACTGGTGGAGGTTACAATAAAGGCAGCACGAATGGTTTGGTGAGAATAAGGAACTGTTCTGTGTGACCGTTTCATTAACAACAGTAGCCATGTGTGTTAGGCAGTGAGTGGACCAGCAGGTCCTGTGGGAATCTTGAAGTCATTTTCTGTGGGTGAGTGGTGAGGTGGATGCTCGGGGGAGAGCTGGGGAAGCATCGATCTGAACTTTGCTTTCCTGCTCTCTCCTTACCTGTATGGTAGTGTGGGTGTTGACTCAGTTTCTGGCCCACACTCCTTTTCCTTGGTTTTCCCCCCCCCCCCCCCCCCCCCCTACTTTGGGCTCGCCTCCAGTTTGCCTACAAAGTGCTGTTTGTTGTAAGGGTGAAGCAGGCAATTCTCTGGGCAGCGACACTGTGGCTGCAGGCAGTTACTGTAGTTGAAAGCAAGAAGCCAAGCTGGAGTAGGAGGGGCACTGACCCAGCCTGTTCCTTAGAATTTTGTGCATTGATTTTTGAAGGAAAGAAAAGAGGAGTAAGAGATCACTTTTCAATGGAAATATTATTAAATGCCCTTCATAACAACAAAATTGGGTAAAGAGAGAGGGTTTTAAGAAATCACTGCTGATTACTTTGAAAGCAAATGCTTCTCTTTTTTAAATGAAAGCAAATGGTTTTTGAGCACTTAAACTAAGTCTGCAATGCATTCTAGTAGCATAGGAAACAAAGTTAATAAGTAATAACAGCTACCTTTTGGGTGCATGTTAGGTGGTCCTCATAGGGACAGACACTTCCTGTGTTGTGTTTTCATACCGGTCATCAAGGTAGGTATTATTTTTTGGTCCCATTTCAAAGATTAAAAAATTGCGGCTCAGTATATTCCAATAACCTTGCAAGGGTTACGGTTCTAGGAACTGGGAAAACTAAACTTGAACCTAGCTCTGTCTCATGCACAGTGTGAAAGTTATAAGATACACCCTGCTTTCAGGGGGAAAATAGCATGTAAACAGCTTAGCATAATTCTGAGCAGCATGCACTGGATGCCGTAATTCCTGCACAAGCTACACTTTTTTGGATATTTGCTCAAAAGAGGGAAAGATTGATTTTGACTGGGGAGACTAGAGAAGATTTTACAAAGAGAAATAACCTTAGCAAGCAAGACCTAGAAGGATGAGAAAGGTGGCGGCCAGTAGGGAACGGCAAGAGAAGAGAGGAGAGGAGAAGAGACATTGGGGCAGGAAAGTATGGAGATGTAAAGGACTTTTGTAGTGTGTTTGAGGAACTGCTGTGACAGAGTGAGGGATGTGGGAAGAACAGGGCAGATTACAGAGGGCCTTCCCTTTGAAGGTTATCCCGTTGAAAGTTTCTGAGAAGAAATCATTTGCTCCAGTCTCTGAGTTGAGTAAATTTGGTGGTGGGCAGGAAAGGAGCAGAAAGCCTGTAGTGGAGATCGCCTGGGGCTGCTTAAATGTGCAGTGATTTCACTGCTGTACATCTGGGGTGGGGTCTGAGAACAGTGTTTAAATAAAGTCCTGGGGGAATTCTGAGATAAGGGCATAAGAAGCTTTAGGGCCTTGGGGCAAAGGACTTGGCTGTGGCTTATTTGGGTTTATCACTGAGTGGATGATTTTTAAACCCTGGGAGGGGGCCAGTAATCAAACCTTGGGGAAGTTGTATTCAGGTTTTTGGGTTTGCTTTTTATTCTCTATATAAATATTATTAATAATCTCAGAGCCTTGCCATTTTCACATAAATTTTCCCATTCATTAGTCTAGAACAGAGCATGGCTCTCATTTTTATGCCTTTGTGCTAAATTTCTTCTGTTGTTGTTGTTTATTTAGAAGGAAATGGAATGTGTAGGATTCCCTCGGTGGCTTTATCTCAGAGCCTGAGCTCTGGAGTCCCCGCCTGGGGCACGGTGGCTACCAGGAAGAACAACTCAACTTCTGCAGTCTCTTAGGAGTTGTGTGCAATGGTGCTCACTTGTGCTTTCCTGGGACCCAGCCTGAGCTGAGGCCATTTCTTGAGTTCTAAATCAGCTACTGACATTATAAATATAATATGTTTTTCTGGGAAGGCAAACAGTTCCGCCAAGGGAGAAGTGATTTCTCAACATTAAAGAATTTAAAAATTATAATTTATGCTTGAAAAAATAATGTTAGTCCAAGTTTTAGCTCTTCTCCTCTCTTCCTTCTCTGCTGCTCTTTATCTTGCTGTGTGTTCCCAAACCATTCTCATGACCTTCTGCCTGTGTGGCATGTTTGTAGTGAGGCCAGATGTACACACACCACCGACATTTTCACCTGACCTCTGAATTCAGCCCGAGCCCCTTCATTTCTCTGGGTTTTGCTAACCAAGTGTTCTTGTTGGAGGAAGTATTATTTCCCATGAAACTTTATTGATGGTGTGTAGAATAATAGAGGATCATGCTTTTTGAAGTTGAGACCCAACGTCCTAAAAGTTTTAAACATATCCGAGGAAGCCGTTGCTTCCTTTACTTTGTTTCGTCTTGATATTTCAGGTCTGGAAGCGGTTGCTACCCATTGGGCATCTAGTCTCTCCCTGGAAATTAAAGGGAATGCAAAAATGAAACTAAATTTCTTGTTTTTCCTCCCCTCTGTTAATTGAAGTAGGTCAGTTGGCTCTTTCTCATTTGCCCTTTTCACACCTCCCAAATTAATGTGTGGTGCAAATTTGATTTTGACAGTGTGAGTAATTTCTAAGTTAACTTTTGAATACAGATTGAATACCATTCCTTGTGGTTCTTTTGTTCACATATTAGTAGATATAGCCAGTATTTTGTTTTGGAGTCTGCTGACTCCTGAGTGGTTCTTGCAGCCACATAAATTTCAGTTGATTTAACTTTCCTGACTTCATGGGAAACTGTATCGAATGCTTCACCAAGATCAAAGTACATGGGGTTTCCGAGCATTCCCTTTCCTTGCTAGTTCAGTTGTGTTGTACCCAGACGGTCCTGGAGCCTCGCAGTCCAGGATTCTGGTCAAAGTGAGGAAGCAGCCCTTCGTCTTGGCTTTTCTAGTCTGCACACATCTTTTCCTTTCTTTTCAATATCCGTTTATTAAGCAACATGTAGCGGGCTCTGCGTCTCTGATTCCCTACAAGCACTAGTTACATTTTTATTGTAGAAAGAAAAGGCTGAGTCACTCTGCTCCTTCTGCCATATCCGTGGGCCTGTTCCCCAGGAACTTTTATACTGGAGAAAGCAAGCCCAGTCCAGTTGTGCCGTAATGGGAGCAAAGTGGGTTGGTTAAAAGTACACTCTTTGGCCAGCCAGGCTGCCCAAATTCAGATACGTTCTAGCTGCATTACTTTGGGCAAATAACTTCCTATCTCTGTGTCTTTTTCCTGATCTGTAACATGGAGGAAGTGGTAATTTCTACCTTATGGGGTCGTCATCAGGAATAACTGTGTCAATACACATAATGTGGTTGGAATTTGTTTCACTACATTTAGTTTAGAAATTGATGAATATGATTACTAAAATTGGGGTAATCACACTGTAAGGTATAAAAATGTCAAGTCACTATATTGTACACTGGAAACTAATATAACCAACATAAGATTGTATACCAATTATACTTAAAAAATAAATTTAAAAAATTAAAAATTGCCATGGCTGGGTAGCTCAGTTGGTTAGAGACGTGTCCGAATATGCCAAGGCTACGGGTTTGATTCTTGGTCAGGGCACATACAAGAATCAACCAGTGAATGCTTGCAGATGTGGTGCAACAAATCGCTATTTCTCCGTCTCTCTCCCCCCACTCCTTTCTCAAATCCATAAATTAAAAAATGAATACACAAAAATTGATGAATAATCTTTCCAAAGTTTATAATAATATTTCTGAATTTTCCAGACAGTTTGTTTTTCTTTCATGCTATTTACCTTAGCCATTCTACTGCAGGCAAATAAAAAATCACATTATCCAGTTTTTTGTTACCTTAAATTATTCATAAGTTGCTTTCTTCATTCAAGGTTCTATTATAATAGATAATTGAGGATTGATACATTCAATAGACAGTGATGTGTGACTTATTCCCTATCAATTCATATTTTGCTACTTTCAGATGTATATTGTACAGATGTTTGTATATTTTTAAATCCTTTTTAAGAACATTTTTTTCAGTAGTGAATGTGATACTTATTTGACTTGTTAGGACCAATTCTTTTAATTTGTTGGATTTTTAATATGTTGTATTTTAAATCAATGCCTAAAGAGAATATAAAAATGTTTTTTTAATAGTGGAGCAGAAATATCTTCTACAGAACATGAATAGACAAAACATGCCTTCCAAATAAAAATGTGGTATAGGACAGTGTTTAGTCTACACAACACGCATCACGATTGGCTGCCAGTAAACAGCCCCAGGCTGCTCATTGCTCGCAGTCTGTGCCAGGAACATTCTGAATACTCTTAACTTTTGCACAGGTACTTGCATTTAGTCAAACTTTTGTGGTTTCTTGCTCTTCTTTCATAGTAGTGATCACTAACTCACAGTCTGTCGGTCCGTGGCCCACTTTGCGTGTATATTTTGCACACTACCCGAAGAACAAGAGGGGAGACTTGAAAAACATGTATTGAGATTTTGCCCTTCACAGTTTGATTGACCAGGAGATGTGTCTTATTTATTTTCTAAAATCATATTCAGCTGCAGCCCAAGAGCATATTGAACCTAATTTATATCAACTTATATTGCTAGGGCTTAAAATGATCAGGGCTTGTTGCAGAATAGGTGTTTATAGTTTGTACTTAACAACAGTTGGGTCAGGTGATGAAGTAACACCATGCAGTTGAAAGAGATTCTTCTGAGCAGAGCATGTGCAGCACAGAATAACACATCCACAGCCAAAACCCACCCACTCTTTTCTCTTCGATTAAAAGGAGGAGGAACAGACCCAGGGTGAGTTTTAGCTCCATTACTTACCTACCGCTTTGAAAAATGACAGTCTCTGTGAGCTCCGCTGCTGCTTCCAACACAGAGAGAACAGCTCCTCCTTGCAAAGGCAGTGCTGAGGATTCAGTGAGGCAGGGCCCGTGCCGTTGCTATGTAAATATTACTGATTCTCTGCAGCGTGAGTGGCTTTGTATGCATGTTTGGAAGTTGAGGAAACTGAGGCACCGAGCTGAGGAACACAACAAGCTTGGGCCTGGAGACACCCTGGCCCTGTGTTTCTACCTTGCAGCTGGGTCTTCCAAGTCCTGCTGTGCTCTTAAGTAGTGCTTTCCTTCCCAACTTGCTCAAAACCAAGAAACTGTTCCCCAAAAGGAGCTGAAACCATCTTGCTGGCAGATTTTTATAAGCTGGTTGTCACCCCTTGCTGCATTTTTCCCAGGGAAAATGACACTCTGGCTCTATGAGGGTGCTTAATAGCCCTCTGGGGACAAATGCCAGTCAGGCCAGCCAGCTGGCTCTGGGGACATCTTCCCTAAAAACCATGGCCCAGGTCTTGCAGAGGCCAGGAGGTGAACGTGCGTGCCAGAGACCTTCACAGAGAAGCTCGATGCACGAGCTGCCCTGGAAGTGAAGACAGAGGGACACAGATGTGAAGGCTCTAGCACAGAGAGGCAGTCTCTTGTTTTTCATTTTTTGTTTGTAAAATCCAGCTATAATAATGATCAAGGATCCTCACACAGGGACATCTTGTAGCATTTTTAACCACTAATGGAAGGTCTCACATGAAGAGAGATGAGCAGCATTATGTCAGATAGTTTAACATCTCTTCTTCCACACTCGTTAGTCCTCAAGAAAACCATCTCTTGTCACTTAGTTTGGAGCCTCTGAAGTTGCTTTCACAATGTTGCTGTCCTCATCCGTGGACTGTGGTGCTGAGAGAATGGAGACTTTCAAAATGAACCTCCAGTATTCTTCCAAGGTCACTTTCATCTTTTGTGGTCTGTTACCTGGGAGCGTGGTTTTTCTCTTCTTACGAAGCTGTGAGTTTAACATGTCTTATTTTTCTACTCAGTAGTGCTAAGGGAGGAGCACTTCCCCACATACAGAAGGGACAGGAGAATAGATATGCCATGGGAAGATACAGTATGATGCTTGGGCTCTGTGGTTGTGAGGATACATGTCAGGAACTGATGCAATCTTAAGAGTGATGTATTACCCTAACTCTGAACTTTGGAATTCGCAGAGGTTCATTTAAATACGGTAAGGGTTATTTTGTGTTTTCTTAAAAAGTCTCATTTATCTTCAGAGGTTTTTCTTCTAGGCTCTTGGAGTTATGATGAGTAAGAGAAATAAAGGCACGAATACCAAGTTGCATTTTTAAAATTGACAGCATTTATTAAGTGCGAGAGAAGTTCTGAGATAAATGCCTGCCTGCTTGTGGGAAAGAAATGGCAGTGCTTGGGGAAGAAGAGTTAAGCTTTTGAGAAAGAGATGACGAGTTGAAAGGTGCAGGATAGGCAAGGCAGTGTGAAGAATAAAGGCGGCAGCAAAGGCAGAGCTGGGCCCTAAAAGGACGCTGAGAACCCTCAGGAAGCTTTTAGTAATAAGCCCTAGTTAGACTGTGTGCATCTGAAGGGTGGCAGTGCATCTCTGCGCCAGCTCCCTAGCCCCTGCCATCCTGAGGGCCCAGCCTTCACATGAGAACTGCCCTCGCCTTTCACCTGCGTTTGCTCTACAGCTCAGAGCCTGTGCTGCTTAGTGAGGTGATGGGGAAGGGCAAGCGAGGTGCCCTTTATCTGGAGAAAGCACTCACTTTCTCCCTCGCTCTCTGCGTCTCAGGTCTCACCATTGCCAAGATTCTTAATCATCTTTTAATATATACTCCGTTTCGTGTCTTGTCAGGAGGGTAATAGCTGCATGCTACTGACAGGTGAGTATAAACCAAATGCTAAAGCAGAAGGAGATGGAAAATGAGAAATTTCAGCAGTTTTAGTAAAAGTTGAGGCTATGTATGTCCTTTTTTTTTTCTTCCTTCTTTAAAAGGCCTAGTTAAAGAAAAATAATTCAAGAAACAGCTGATTAGGTTCTAAATTGGACAGACTTTGTACCTTGGCACATGAGTAGCTATCCTAGAACCTTTTGAACTTTTGCCACAGAGTAATTCTGAAAAGGCTGACCGAGCCAGTGAGTAGATAATGAGAAAGAGCACAGTGTCCTCTGCTCAAGTAATCAAGCTACACATTACTCGTTTAGGTGGGTAAGGGATCTAGCTCCTAGAGAATGGGAGCTTGTAAATTGCAGGATCATTCGAAGATGAACGAGTGGATCATAAATGGTCCCTAGGCTTGATTTTTCTCCCAGAATTCACTGTTGTTTTGAGAATTAGCACAGTGTAGAGGAAATGGCCCAGATTTCATGCTTAGGAAAGACCTGTTATTCAACTACCCGTTTGACCACCTTGTAGCTGAGACATTGGAACAATTACAAAACAGGATTTTTGCAGATCTGTTGGGAAGTGTTTAAGGAGATTAAAATGAGATGCAGTCTAGCACTGAGTAGGAGCTTCATGTCCATCAGTTTCTTTCTACTTCAATCACAGTTTAGCTTTTTAAATGTAGAATAGTCTTCTTTTGTATTTTCCATATTGCGTTTTGAGACGTTACTTTTATTTAAGCCATTCGTTTGATAAAAGGAGCTATGTGTTAGAGACAGTCCTGTAAGTGCCTTGTAACCTGATAGATCTGGGTGCAAGGGCAGGCAGGGTAGGATGAAGCCCTCCACACCTGGAAGCCCAGAAGCTGGGCACTGAACACACAAGCTCCTAGAGCTGGCACACTGCATGTGGCAGATTCTTAAGCCATCTGTTTACTGTTTTTTTAAACACTACCGTGAAGTTCACCTAAGTCAGAGGTTAACAAAATGAACATAAACCCAGAATTTTGGAACTGATCAGGGATTCGTGCACAAATAAATACTTGTTTTCTGGAAGAATGTACTATACGATTGTCTTGTGTGTGAAATTGGTATATGTAAGTGCTAGAGGAGTGTGAGGTGGAGGATCCAAGTACAGAGACCTCAGGGACCCAGAATGCTTTTCCCCCCTCCCAGATCCTGGCAGCTGTATGCACACTCCCTTGAGTCAGCCAGGCGCAAGACAAGCAGTTTCCCATCCTGAGGCTCTTAGGCTGAGGGACTGCAGGGGATATACTGGGATGTGGCTGTTAACTTTGAATTTTTGCATAAATCCAACCTCCACTCCCTTGCAAAAAGCTCAGTCTTGTCTTTACACCTTCCTCAAGGCTATTTTTTTAGGGCGGGGGAGGGGAGGGAGCAAAGGAGGAAAACGCAGGCAGGCTGCGCCCAGAACACCGGGAGGAAGCGTGCAGCGGATTGACTAGGTCCATGTGGGGAGGGAGCCCTCGGCTGGGCTGGAAACGGAAGGGCTGCGCGCGCTGGGCGGCCGCCGGCAGGGGGAGGCCCGGGCCCTGGGGCGCCAGCTCGTGGGTCGCTGGTGCGGCGGGTCCGAGCGTCGGGTGCCCACCATGGCTCGGAGGGCGGCGGTGACGCAACCCGCAGCCCCCTCGGCCTCCCCGGGCTCCAGCCCGCGCCCCTCCCTCCACTCTGCCGACACTCTCGCTCTTTCTCTCCCCCGTGTTTTCAAACAGGAAGTGCACGGCTGTCTGTAGCGTGCCGCCGGTCCCGGGATGGAGGAGTGAAGTCTCCGCGTTGCGGCGGGTTCCAGCCTGCGGAGCCCACCGGAAGCCGAGTCCCCGGAGAGCGCCCTGAGGGAGCAGGGTGGCCGCCTGGTCCAGGTGCGTGGGGCCGGGTCGGGAGCCCCCGGGGCAGGGCGCCGGGCTGTCACTGGCCGCCGCCCGCCCGAATGCTGCTGAGCCAGACCTCCAGCTCCGCGCTGCCGCCAGACTTCGTGCATTTTCTCGGTTGCGCCCCGCGTCCTGCTTTCTTCCCCAAGGGTCTCTGCCAGACTGTCGCAGCGCCGCTGGGGTGCTGAACCCAGGCGGGATCTCCCCGAGCGTACTAGGCAGGAGCTTTCCAGGCTGGGCTGCCTGTGTCCAGGAGTCCCCAGCCGCCCTCTCCGGCTGCTGCTGCTGCTGCTGCCACCGCTACTGCCAGTGGCTCTTTGTTCTTCCCTCGTTGGCCTGGGTTTATCTACATGAATGTTCTGGGAGGCTTGGGTGTTACTAAGAGTGGTGCGTGCGAGTGTGAGAGGTGGGGTCCTAGGCAGGGGAAGAGGATGAGCTGTAGGTCAAGTGTTAGGTGGAAGGAAGAGCAAGAGTCTTGGTGTCCTGGCTCAGAAATCCCACCTCTTCAGCCGATGAAACAGGAGTCTGCTCTTTGCTTTTTATTTCAGGAGAGCCAGGACATTGGGAACTGAAGGAATTAGTGATGCAGACACACACTGGAAAGGTGTAGTGTGACCAGGAATGAAGGGCCAGCTAGTTCTGAGCTGTTTAGTCTGGTGTCTGGCTTGTTAATTCGAGTTGTGGTTTCTTAGCCAGGCTCCCTTGCTGAGGCAGAGAGGGTACTCTGAAGGTAGGAGCCAGGCATCTTTATTCATTACATTCCATTTTTCATCAGAGTAAAATTCAGAATGACTTTTTTCTTTTATTCACTAGGTGGGTTATAATTTCACATCCTTATCTTGCTTCATCTCATAGGTAGAAAACAAAATAACAAAATGCTAGAGCAAAAGGTTGGTTTTATGCACAGACTTTTTGCTGTTTGATTTTCCTGGCAAGTCCTATTTCTACAGAGTAAGTCAGACTGACTTCTCCCTTAGTGAAAGCCCGGCTTGTTTCTCCACCCATATTTATCTACCTGGTAAAACTGGAGAGACACCAGGGAAGGTGGATTGGCTGAGAAAAATCCACGTGATGAGAAGATTGTCATCAGGTCTCAAATTAAATGTTTGAACAATGTTGAAGCAAGTAGCACCTTCTTACTGTATTGTGATGGAAAGGATGTGAACAAATGACGTCGGAAGGAAAGTGAGATTCTGCAAAGAAGGAGGTCTCTTTCTGTAGCAGAGAGGGAAGTGAATAATGACAATATTACGTGCATTTAGTGCCTTCAGATTATTGGGCTGCCAAGCTTCCTCAGGAAGCAGGGTTAGCTATAATATTTAAATTCATGATGTCAGATGCTTGACTGTACCATTCTAACTTGAAAATTTTATAATAAAATATGTTTACTACATAATTAATTTTTGCTGTGAAAGGAAAATCTTTTGTAGTCAGGCAGCCTGGTAACTTTGTGCTGCTATTTCCCTTTTGCTTTTTTATAAGCAGCATGGCAGTAATTTGAAGGATAAGATCCCATTATTCCAATACTCCTTCAGAACTCTTTATCTCTTTTAAAATGCAGCTGCTTTGAGCATTTGTGATAATATCAATAATTGATGATTTGTTAGCCGTAAGTAGCCAAGATGCACTATGAGAACTCAGAATTAATTTTATCTCTTTCTAGAAACATAGATGTGAGTTTCTAAAATTTCAGTTTAACTGTAAACTGTTCGTGTTTGTGCCTCTTCTTTTACCAAAGACATCGTGAGGTGGAAGTGGAAACAAGTTGTTAAGAGAGACTCTGGAAGGACCTGCACAGCCAAAGTATTCCGCCTGTTTCACACCCAGGTGTACACCTCCCCTCTGGTTCGTTCTGCAGCATCTGTCACTCTGCTTCAAGTTAAGATAGAACAGCCTTTGTGACCTTCCAAACCTGTTCTCTATTTAAGAACAGGATCTCCACCTACTCTAGCAGAATTTAATAATAACTAAATAATAACCCAGGAATAATAATAACTAGTCTTTAGATGACCATTTTGTGTTTCTAGAGCACATTTTCTATATAATCATTTATACTGTGTTATTTCTTAAAACAGTTGGTAAAATAGGACTTATTTACTTCAATTTATGGAGAGAGGAAACCGAGGTTGAGGAAATGTGACTTATTCATGGTCATATTAGTACATGGAGATTCTGGGACTTGAACAAAAGTCTGATTTTTTTTCTGGCTACCACAAGTCTCATGGAGTGTTTTAACTTACAGATATCTTACTGAGGGTTTAGTGAACACTGCTTCTTAGAAGGGTCAGGTGAGCGTATTTTAACTTTTTATAATTAAAAAAAACACTTCTGGTTTATCTGTAGGACAGTTTGCGTCTCAGAAGAGCGATAATAAATGAACAGATGATGACTATGATGCTCCCTACATCTGCCTGCCATACCTATACACTATACCACTACCCATAGCTTCCCGGCTCCTCCGCCCTAGTTCAGGATAACCCACTGAAAAGCCGATAGTACAGAAAGATAGACGCAAACCCGTGGACACTTAGAATTATATATTAAATACTTCTGTAATATTCCTCAGATGAAAAGTTTATTTTTTCTTTGTAGTGCTTGAAGTTGAGGTTCTGTTTACCTTGGGGTTTAAGTTGTATTGAGAGGAATATAAATTAAAACTTGGGGCACGTTTTCACTGGACTAGAAAGTGCTGTATAAAATATTTTTTTCAACAGTTGCGTATCTGCAGTGATCTGTAACTTTACCTCTATAAAATTATGTTAAGGCATCAGGGGCAGGGGGAGAAAGTAGGGAGGAAGAGAGACATGTTGAATGATCTTTCTTTTATAAGTGAAGAGTGAGATGATGTGTGTGTTTTCTTAATACGCAGTGCACTGCCATCGCTGTGTGTTTTGGACGGTTGCAGTGGCTTGTGAACTAAGGATGAAAGGGTAACCAGCTTTGATGTGAAATGCCAAGGAAAAGTTTATGGCCAAGAGAGGACTAGGAGTGGAGATAAATGTGTTAGGATTTTTATTTTTTCAAATCCCTCTCTTTTTTCTTCATTTCTATTATAAAATAGAAATTCTCTTCAGTTAGAAATTGTGAACTTTAAAGCATTGGTTTTCAGCTATTATAAAAATTAGGAAGCTTTTATTTACTCCTCAGATTTTGACTTGTTTAGAGTTTTACTTCTTATTTCCGATGATTGCTAATATTTAATGACAGTAATTAGTGTCACTCAGCTGAATGTATATGGTAAGTAATGATCACAGCATCTTCTGGACTTGTTAAATAGGAGCACATGTACGTGTGAGAGGCATTTGGTCTACAGACCTCTCTGCCAGGACCCCGAAGTCCTCAGGTGGCAGTCAGGACCAAGGTTAAAGATGCAGTCCTGTAAACCATGTGGTGTGTTACCCATCAGGTTATAAAGATTCCCAGGTGGAAACTTTCTCTTTGTTGTGCATTAGTACATGATGTGTAAAGTCTGATTTCTGGGCTAATCGTTTTTCATGGTTAGCTTGGAGGTCTTGCAGTTCCTCAGTCATAGGGAACTGCATTTCTTCTAAGGGCGTGTTCCCTGGAGGACCTGTAGAGGAGCCCCTCCTTGTGTGTGTAGAGTTAGGACTCTGACACCATTTGCAGAATCATCACTGTCCCAATTACTGCAGCCTTATTCATTTCCCAGAAGCTAAAAGAGGCTTCCCAGCCATATCCTTTTCAATTTTCAATAAATATATGGAAGAAGAGAGATTTTTTATTTCTGTTCTGTAGTGGAAAAAACTGACATGTAGGTTCATGTGGAGTCAGTCTCTGGTTTCCGTGCCTGTTGCTGTGGCTTGGGTACTCTGTATATGATGGGGTAGGCAGGACACAAAATCTGTTAGGATTAGTAGATGGTGTTCTTTTTTCTGGTTAAAAAAAATCACTTCCTACTTACTGAACACTTTGCATGTGCCAAACAATTTACATGAATTACCTCTGATCCTTCTAGTGTTGTGCAGGCTAGGGAATATGCCCATTTTATAGATGATGAAACTAAGGCAGGCAGCGATTGTAACTTTTTTTATGGGTGTCTTTTTAAAAACATTTAAGTTTTATTTTTTAACTTTTAATTACAGTTGACATACAATATTTTCTCAGTTTCTGGTGTACACTATAGTTATCAGACATTTGTGTAACTTACAAAGTGATCGCCCCAAGGAAGAGATTGTAACTTACCCAGGTCATGCAGACTGGATCCTTGTCTGTCGGTCCCCACATGAAAATGTCACGTCTGCGTCTTTCTCTGTCCTTAAGCTCGACCATAAAGAGAAATTTTAACATTTTGTTTAGTCTTACCTACCTTTTCAGCAACGGTTCTGTTAAAATTATAGAGCATGTGCAGACTTGAGGAATAGAGACATAGACTCAACCATTGATAAATATTGTTGGCTTTCATGCAGTGTGAGTTTGTGTTGTTCTTAAGCAGCCTAAGTATGTTAAATCTGCTGATGAGTTTTTGAGGCAGTGTTGTCCAAAGTAGTATTGCTGGACCTTAGAAAATAAGCATACTGACTTGGCTAGGAACTGGGCATATTGTTGTCAGGTTTATGCCTCCATGTGAATGCTACATGATGATTCCTTTTTTATTAATAAGCTTTCTGATTTTATCCAATTCGATAGATATTAATTGTACCTCCTAGTTTAATTTTGCCTCTTTGATTTCAGGTAAAGTTGAGCATCTCTTCATTTACTTAATTTAATTTTCCTTTTCTGTGAATTGGGTCTCCTCCCTTTCTCCTATAAGAAGCTCCTTAAAAGAGTTTTTGTAGAGTTCCTTATACTTTCTAGGCATTAATCTCTTGTTACCTGTAGATCTTGTGGCCATTTCTCCTGGTATGTCACTTGCCTGATAACTTTGCCTATGGCACATTTCATTCACTTATAACAACAAAGCCACAAATCTTTAATTTTAATGTAGTCGAGCCCAATTTTTAATATTGCAGTCTATGCATTCTGAGCTATTGAAGACATTTTTTTTTTTCTATTCTGGGCTCACAATATAGTGTCTTTGCACTTCATTAGCTTTATAAGTTTACTTTTATTTGGGTTTTTTAAATTATCTGGAATTGGAGATATGAAGTATAAACCCATTTTTATTTTTAAAAAACCGGTCATATTGTAAGCCAGTTTCCCCGTCACTACTCTCCAAATAATCCATTCCCCACAGATTTTCTGATGCACCTCTAGCATATAAACGCGCAGTTAAACAGATCTCTTGGTGAGCCTCTCTAGTTTGTTCACAGGGCAAATGTGTGTATTCCTGGGTCATTGACGCACTTTTAAACTACTGTGGCTTTGAAATATGTCTTGTCTTGTTACATGTACATTTATATTACTTGCTTTTCCTAGCATGACTGATATAAATTTACAAGTTCAAAACTATTTTAGATTTCTTGCCATTGTTTGCATCTGTGTTAACTCTTTACACGTGCAAACATATTTTTTAGAAATGTGTTTACTTCTCTGGGAATATTCTCTAATTTATTGATTTAGTAACAATTTAATTTTAACATTCCTAACCTTGCATTTCCTTCTCAGTTTTATTTTTACTTTTAGCAGTTGTGGCTGTCGCTCGCGCTTGGTCCTCTTTGTGGGGCAGTGGGGGTCTCGCTTCAAAGGGTTCTCTTTCTTTCTCAGTTCCCTGCATGTGCTTCTCGAGCTGAGATGTGCCTTCCTGGTATGGCTTTTGAATGAATGTTTTATGAGGTGTGATGCCGTAATACATGGCTGAATACTCTTGAAAGCCTCTTAATTATAGATGTCCCTTTATTAATGGGAAAACATTGCCAGTTTCAGCTGGTTCTCCAAGTTTACTTCTCTCCACTCTGTACTCGGTTCACTGGGTCTCATTCCTCTTCCAGTTTCCAATTTATGTCACACTGAATGCTAGCTCACCTTATTTGATAAGTAGGCATTTACATCCCTGTACAGAATACAGGGTACTTTTTCCTTAGTGGATGAAATGTGATGAAAGCATGTTGTACATAACATGGCCTATTATTACAAGTGAATTTGAAATTATTGTGGGGGGCAAATTGTGGTCTCAAAATAGATACTGCATGACAGGGTTCATCTAAAGTCAAAGATGTTACCCTTAGCTGCCAGTGCCAGAATGATGTTGGTAAATAGGCTATATTTTCTTTTTCTTTTGTTTGCAGTTTTTAAGGTGCTTTGCAGATATAAAAGAGAGTTTTCAGTCTACTACAATTTACTAAGCTTGCACAAAGTCCAATAAAATTATAATGTAGAATGTCCCAGAGTCCAAAACCTATTTAGATAGATAAGAGCAGTGACCTTGGGCTGTTGGAATTGCTCTATTGTGCATTAAACAGGATTTATTAGGTATTCACCTGAGTTTGAGTAGAACAGCCCTAGCTCCTGACCTGACTGAACTTACATACCCAAGAGAGGACGTCATCAGGGCGGATGTTTTCCATTTCTTATTCAGGTTCCTCTGTGCTCACCTCACAGCTGTCAGGTCCACCTGTCTTACCATCCTTCTCTCTTCAATTATTCTGCTATCATTGACCGCCAAGTTACTTCATCCATTCAGCAGACGTTTGCTGAGCTCTGAACTTAAATCCTAGTTCCCTTATCTCTCTTCCTCCTACCTGCTGTGTACCAGTCATCGTGCTAAGTTCTGAAGATACAATGTGTATATGACAAAGTGCCTGACCTCAGAAGATACATGCATAAATCATTAACTGGATCTCAGAATGTGAGGCACTTTACAGCAATACAATGTGATAAATAGTAATGGAGAGTGGGGTGCAAAGGAGAAAGTGATTTGTTTTCCCATTAGTAAGGAAATAATTCATATAGAAGGGGATTTTGGTGCTGAATATTGAAGGGATAAGATAGGATTATTTGTTAGGCTGAACAGGAGAGGGAAGGGACAGAAGAAACAGCCCACGTTCAGGGCCTGGAATTGCTCAGTGTGTGAGGAACACAGAGTATGAGAGATTGGAGCAGAGGAACCACGGTGCAGTAGGGAGAAGAGGCTGGAGGTGCCTCTTGGTGCCGATTCTTGGTCCAGCCCTGTCTTGGGCCATACATGCTGCTTCTGGCAGTGTGGACTCTTTCCTGAGGGAATTGTGGAACCTCAAAAGTGAACTAAATGCTCAACTTACTGTCTTAAGATAGTGTGAAAAGGAAGCAAGGAGAAGTCCAGCGCTATTAAAATAATCCAAGTGGAAGTCATGAAGGCTGGAACTAAGGTGGTGATGGTGGTGGGAAAGAAAAGGAGGGGATGGGTGTGAGAATTATTTAGGAGAAAGAGTTACTACTGATTTGATGGAAAGTGGGAGGGAGGAAGAGGAAAGATGACTCTTGATGTCTCTGGTTGGGAAGATTGACTGTGTGCGGTGTCCTTAGGGTGGAAAACATAAGAGGAGCGTGTCTGGAGAGAGAACAGTCAGTTCAATTGGAAGCACAGTCAGGGTGCCTGTGTGGTATCCAGCTGATCTTGAGAGGCCCAGGCCCCAGGAGAGAAGTCGGGGCTGGACACGTGTGTAGGAAAGTGACTGAAGCTGATGGTTTAATCCATGAATGTAGTTGAGATCCACCAGGGATGGCCAGAGGACCAGATTGGAAGCAGACAAAAGGAGAAAGAGAATCGAGGATTAGGAAAATCCACAAACAGAAATGAGCGGCAGGGTACTTTTCTTTTGTTTCCTTATTTTTTGGTTGAGAATACAGAAGTGACTAAATGTAGAAGAGAGAATAACTAATGGGGTATGGCTCCAGGAAAGACAGGGTGACAGAGGTCCGGAGTACAAGTGTGCTCAGAATAGGGACGTTCATTCCTTTGGGACAGGCGAGGACACAATAAAGAGATGGATGATGGTAGATTAGTGTGCAAGTGGAAGGGAAGGAAGTTGAGAAAGTTCATTCCTAATAACTTGTGTTTTCTCAGTAAAGTAGGAGCAGATGAAATCTGAGAGTGAGGAGACCTGCAGAAGACATCTGAAAGTTTGTGACAGTTAGCTTGGAAAAAGGAGCCCACTGATTTAGGATGAGTAATAGTCACATGTCATTGCGGGCCCAGTTGGGATTTTGTCCATGGAGATTAGGTGCTGATGGTGGGTTTTTTTGTTTTGTTTTGTTTTCTGGATGATAGAGTAAGATGAATACTATAAATGACCTTTTAAAATAAAATACACAGGCCTTGCATGAAATGTTAAGATAGCGACTTAAGGAAGCTTCAGGATGTAGGGGGAAGGGAGGGAAAATAGGACAAAAGGAGAAGTAGGTTGAGTATTAGGGAACTTGAATTCTAGCCTTAGTTCTTCCATTGACAGGGGATGGCCTCTGGGAAGTCAACTAATATCTCTGAGCCTCATTTTCCTCGTCTTTCAGCGGAGGAAGTTACACTTAATATCTTCTGAAGCCTCTTGTACTTCTCAGAACTTCAGCGAGACTCTTACATCATTAGACAAATATGAGTGGACCAAAGGATAAGAGTGATTAGATCCCTGTCATTTATCACTCATGAGTTTTTCTGAGAGCAACTGTAACGCCTTTGGGGAGTCGACAACATGAAACGTGAGACCAGGGCAGCTGTCAGTTGGCCAGGCCCGAGTGCTTGCCACTAGGCTGCCCCTGGCATTGGGACAGAGCTGGCAGGCGAGGTGGGAGGGTGCAGGAGCACGGGGCTGTGCTGGGAGTCGTGCAGGGCTCAGGGAGGGTAAGCTGTGTGCCAGGGCTCCCTGAGTGACATCAGCGGGTCATTTCCTTAACATGGTGATGGTGGTGTTTGCCGTCACCATCTATGTTGAATCTTTCCCTCTGTGATTGAGTTTTATTCTCACTGGGTTTATCTCTCCCTCTTGGTTAAACATGTGACATTATAGAAGAGAATTCACCAACCACTTGAAGACGACAAAGCATATTTACAGCATCTTACCTTAAGTTTTTTCTCCTTCCCGTCTCTCTCAGTACACCTTGATTTTCTTTGCCTGTAGAAATCAGAAATAGTTTGAAGCATTTCATCAGTCTTCTCAGTGGGGTATGTGCTTCTCCGGGAAGGTTTACTCCTCAAAGCTGTTTAACTGTCTCTGCCTCCTATTAAGAACAGGAATGACATTTTAAAGCTAGAAGCGTGGCTAGATGTGAAGGTGAATTCAGATCAGGGAAGTGGCTCCAGAGGTTACTGTAATAATTTAACAAGCCCAAACTGGTGACAGGACACTCTTTTTAAAATAAAGCTATCTTTCTCTATGCTGTTACATATTTGAAAGTAATTTCTATTTTTTTTTTCATTAAACTATATTACACAATTTAATGTTTGGAAAATTCTTACCAGGAAGAAGCAGGGTGTTAACAGTTTGTGTGAGGTATTTAAAAAAAAATTTTTTTGTGTTGCCCTGACTGATGTGATTCAGTGGATTGAGCACCAGCCTGTGAAACGAAAGGTTGCCAGTTCAATTCCCAGTCAGGGCATACGCCTGGGTTGCAGGTCAGGTCCCCAGCTGGGGGTGTGCAAAATGCAACCAATCAATGTATCTCTGACACATGGATGTTTCTCTCCCTCCCTTCCTCTCTCTCTAAAAGTAAATAAATAAAATCTTTTAAAAAATTCACCTTCTAACTGAAGCCTGAGAATACTATTGTCTTTCCACCCCACTGCAGTAGTGTCTTTCTGAAAGTCTTAATTTATCCACATAATTAAATATTCTTCAAAATGAGACATAGTTAAAAAGTTAAAGCCATTTGAGCTGTGAAATTAAAACATAGTCTAAAAATGTGTTCTTCCATTTCCTGAGAAACAACAGGAAGGATTTGCTTTCTCAAAATAAACTAAGGAGCCTGACTGTGAACCCAGTAGTGGAGATCAAAGATTCCTGCATCATCACACAATGGGAAATTTTCATTTTTTTTCTAACTTCAGAAAATCAGATGTAATACTGTTAAAAAAAAAAAGACAAAAAACAACAACACGAAGAACCAGGATATGTATGTACATTTCAAAAACACACCTTTTCGATGTGTGAAATTGTCGGAGCCTGAATGTGGACTGTCTAACGATGTGTAGGAAAGGCTGTTTCTAAAACGTGTTTGGTTAGTATGGGCATGCTAGACACGCAGCCGCGGAGCATGTCCTTCCGGGGCATTAAGTTTGGGAAGAACAGAAGAAAACCATATTGCACCTAAACATAAACTTGCTAGATTAGTAAATTTTTTCATAGCTCTGCTAGTAAGAGAAGTTTAGCAGCTCATGTGGAATGTTGAGCTGTGTACATTCAAGAAGAAACCTGCTACAGTAATTTTATTTAAATATATGCATATATGTCCATACATAGATAGGAATAAGGACGTTTGTTCATAATTCTCTGCTTCTAGAAACAAAGAGTGAGAGCCCTTTTTAAAGAAAGGTAACCTGTTGTTTTATGGCTAGCAGATTTGTTTGTGAGATAGAAGCAAGATTAGGGAGAAATATTTGTGCTAGAT